>JAHRHJ020001560.1:0-21362 GCA_019776745.2 Taxus chinensis | reverse complement strand
ATCTATATTCCATTTCAGTTTAATCATTTTGGTGAACCCGTAATTGAGTTTTCACGCTTATAGGATCTTCATTCTTTGCTTATCATCCTAGAGTTTAGTCATCATGACTATCTAAATCAATCATTATTTATTTGCAAATCCTGATCTAAGGCATAAAGTAAAACATCTTCTTGCAACTACTCATATTCATGTTAATATGCATCTTGACTCGGTCTATGAAACATTTGTTGATGTATTTTCTTTACACATATGACATTCAAGCTTAATCCTCCTGCTGATATTCACACTTTCAACACTGACCCACCTTTGCATATCATGTGTCACATTAACAATGTATGGGTATCAAACACACTTTAATTGACAATGGATATGAGCTCAACTTGTGTCCCATGTCATTCCTTGAAGTTCTAGGTCTTTCCACTCATGACATTAGTCCATCTTGTCTTTCATTGCGTGCTTATGATGGTTCTGTTCTTCCATGTGTTGGTCACATTACACTACCTATCACTGTAGGGCCAAAAAATTATCAACACTATGTTTTTTGTCATTGATTTCGAAGTCTCCTACAACTATTTGCTAGGTAGGCCATGGCTCCATGCCATGCAAGTCGTCACTTCTACTGTACATCATTGTGTTAAATTCTTACATGAAGGCATTGAGTATACTATTTTTCGTGACCGCGATCCATTCCAATATTGTGACTGAGCTCCTAATACTAGTCTTCCTATTCCATGCACTGATACTACAGATGATCCTCAACCTATGGATGAACCACCTCACTTGCCACCACTTGAGGGTGTCATTTGTGTGATAGATGCATTTTATTCTACACCATCTACTACTACTACTACTGCTATGATTCCTTATCAGGGGCTTATCCAGTCTATTGGAATCACTCTATCACCTACACCTTCACATGTACCACCTACATTAGCACACCCACCATTTACTTGCACACTCTTCATGAATGATTCATATTGGGAACATATTCCATTTGATCCTACTTGCGATGACACTATATGTACACATGAGGGTTTGGCTCGACTAGGCTTTGCTTTTGAGGACCTCTATCCTACATCATACGCTTCTCATCTTTATTATGGGTTTGTTCACATCACTACCACTTATGGCCTCTGTGTCTTTCACCTTACGGTATTTCTCACACACAATCCTCAATCTGCACCACTTACATTAGGGAAATCATGGCTTGATTACATTGGGGGCACTCTTGATCCTGATCATATAGACATTTCTTTCCCCATGCCTTTTGGTCGTGTCTTTATTTGCAATAGTTCCTTTCTTGGCTATACCCAAAATCTCACTCGTTGGTATGTGCACGGTTGTCCACTTCCTCCATTTACTGATGAGGAATATGCCATGGGTATGTACAACTTACGCCTCAATGGCTCATTACGTGATCAACCAGACACTATTGCTTATCAAGTCACCAATGCTTATCCATTCGACTATGACCCTGAAAGTGATGATCTTTTAGATGACATTACATGATTACATCCTTCATCTTACATACTTGGGGGGCATAACATCCAACACATCCCCCCATATTAGCATCAACACATCTCTCATACATACATAATCATACATCAATCTCCTCGCATAGGCATATTCATCCATACTTTAACATTGACCATTACCCGATGACACACTCTTGTGCTTCGGTTCACACTTGACTGTTGAGGGCATACTACACATGAACCCCACACACTGCAAAATAGGTACTACACATTACAACTCTTCACACATCTTACATCATATGTCTTACATCATACATTCTACATTTAGTCTACATCATTTCAAAATTTGTGCATTTATACATCATACATCATATTAGTCTTCATCATATATGTGTCACACTTCTATTGTCTACGAGTCTAGCATTACATCCTACTTGACATACTACATAACACATCATACACTATTATGCTATCTACACATCTTGTATTACATTCTACACATTGCATATTTACACATTTTTCTCATCACATGGTCGTTTAATCATCACACATCCTACATCTTCTTCTACGTGTTGCACTCACTACCCTATGATGCACTCTAGTTCCTTGGTCCATACTCAACTACCAAGGGTTTACAAATCAAATGGACCTTATCATACTCACACGTTCATCATTCAACCTTCTATCATGCGACATTACTAGGTTAGTGACATACGCTATAGGCTAAATGGTCATCTTGTAGTGGTATACGCTTTAGGCTACATCCCACTCCCTTATTCATCTTGTAGTGGTATACACTTTAGGCTACATCACCACTCCTTTATTCATCTTGTCATGATATACACTTTAGGCTAAATCATCACTCCACACTTCATCTTGTAGGATCACATATCATCACTACACATATACACACTTCATCAGGTCACATATCATCCATATTTCATGCATTAGACACACATACACACTCATCACAGGTCACATTTGACACACTTCCCGATGACACACTATCGTTTACGGTTCATTCTTGACTATTGAGGGGGAAAACCAAATGAACCTCACTGCATACAAATCCATTCACTTAGAGGGCATGTGGATCCTATCATCCATCTTGCATTCCATTCCATCCATCCACAACATATTGCATATCTTGGTTTCTTTTACTCTTGCTTGCATTTACTTATATATGGTCATCTTATTACACATGCTAGATAGATCTCTTGTATGTCATTATCTTTACCATACACACATGCACATTCACATCTTTCTCTAGTTGTGATCACAGATACAGGTCTCTTACACATAGCATGGATGCCCATCTTCTACCAGTCCTACAACGGTTGTTGGGGGCATCCACATTCGTCTCTTACAGGTGTTATTATTTCATTTTGTACTTGACACTTTACATTACTTGGTTATACATGCTTTTGACATACTGGTTATCTTTCTAACATGCTAACAGGTGCTTCATGTGTAACATTTGTTTGCAGGATTACTTTTTCCATGGTATTTGTTTATTTGTCTCTATTGCTTGTTTGTTATTGTTGCTCTTGTATGCGGGCATTGCCCTTTGTTTGGTGTGCACACTTGTTTGTTTATATGTGGCCATTATGGCCTTGTGTGTCTTGTGACATCGTGAGTGGTGTCCCATGTTTGTAACCCATTTTTCCAATCTATGATTGTCTTCTTGTGTGCTTACTTCTATTCTAGCTTATACATTGTTTGTGTAGCATACACTTGTCCTTTACATGTATTTTTGTTTCATACTAACACTTGTTTTCTAGCCATCTTGTTTATGTGCGCCTTGGTTTCTACCAAGCGCATTCCCTTCCCCCTGCAAGGCATAGTTTATGTGGTTGGTCCCCTTTTGGGGCCGCATTCTCCTTTTAGCGACATCACATGCACCCCAAAGAGGGGGGCATCATTTGGGGTTTTACACACTATTTAATGCTTTCTACTAGTACAATTCAGTTCAGTTTCCATCCTTGACATTGTGGGTTATATAACGAGTGGGTTCAGACCAGTCTACGAACCCCATACACAATGGATTTTATAGGACATGGTTGTCCTTAGCATTCTGGGGAGTAGTTACAGGTTAGAGGATACAATGGATTTCCTCTCTACACTACTTCAGCTAGTGGCGTCAGATCACCCAAAAAACTAGGCAGTACAAAGATCTCTTCATACATCTTTAGGGAAGTAGTTACAGGTTGGAGAATAATGCAACTTTCTCCCTACACTTCTTCAGCCAGGGTGGTGTGAGATCACCCAAAAAACTCATAGTACAGGATATCCTTTCTACACCTTTTTCTCTCATCATAGATCAGGTGCACATGTTCCTTTTACACACATTTTTCATTTCCATTTCAATATTTTTACTATATACATGCATCTTTACATTGATTTTTATACATATACATGTGTATTTGACTACTTGATCATCTTCTCCTTGCAGGTCTAACCGTATGAGAAGAAATAGTCAACAACGAAAACAACATTAACAACAACAAACATTTTACGGTAGCACACACCTCATACTAACATGCAGGTACATCACACACATCGGCAACTACACACGCGTTTCCACCCTAGGTTCACTCTCATCACTTTTTTCTCTTTTGCATCTTTAGTTTCCACACTCCATCATCTTTTTGTCACTCCATGCTTTGTCTAGTCCTTCGACATTTTCTTCATCACTCTACATGGACATCAGGTATGCATCTCTATCTACTTTATGTTACCGAAGATTTTTGCTCACCAACATAAAGTGGGGGAAAATGTAGACACAAAATCATGCACTTTGGGTATTATTTAGTCTCAGGTCTCATACTACTATTCATATGGTTTTTGAGTGAAGAAAGTACTAATTAACCCATGTCCTTTGGCCATTTTTACTTTGAAGGTTTTGAACATCACTTCTGACCTCCTGCATGTACTTGCCCATTCTATTTTTGTCATTTTACGTCATTCTATTTTACACCCTAATGTACTGGGGCACCCCAGGCGCCCTGGTCCCATTCGGGGCACCCTGATCCTTTTCCCACTTTACTTCCATCTTTTGGGCACTTTCTAGCCATTTGAGCTTTCTATATTTTTGGTGGTTGGCCTCTTTGGGGTTAATTACAAAATTAGATCAAGAGAACCATATAAATATAAAGTTATGAGACCATAATGAGGGACCAAGCACTAGGCACTACTATTATCACCTAAGGTTGCATCCATCAAAGGCTCCATTTGCATCCATCTAGCTCCATCACAAGGGACAAGGTTGGTTCATCTGCATCACACTGCATAGGAGGGAAGTTTATTCTATTCCATCCACCATTTATTACATTTCTACATCTAGTTATAACTCACTACTTCACAAAGTGTGACTGGCACAAGAGAACCTAGGGCATGATTTCACACACTCACCATGAACTACATTTGGGTCTGAAATGTAGTGCACACACTTAGTTAGTAAGTCCACCATTATGGTCATTGAGGACTAGTCTGACCCCTTCATTGCATTTTTGTTTTTAGGGTTTTGATGTTTGATCCATTGGGGTTTTGTAGGTCTCTCACTTTATCTTTCAGATTACTCAATGATACTCTATTGTAGCATGATAGTGAAACACACATGGTGACAAGACAACGAAGATTTACATCACATAATCTATACCTTTATGCATACTGGGTTTCCATAGCTAGGGTGCCTATATCTCAGACCAGAGATGCTTCTTCACCCATGTCCCTCTTTAAGTGCACCAGTCCAGCAACCAGTCTCTAGATCCATCCTTTTTGGGGATGTTTGCAAGATTGACCCTTACCTTGTATAAATAATGGTTTACTCTGTACACAATCCCATGAGACATCCAATCAGTAAGTTCTTTCCTCTTTCTCTTACACATTGGGTTATACATTTCATTTTCCCATCATAGTTGTTTGGGTGCATTTAACCTATTTGATTACATTATTTATTTACAGTTTTTCAAGCTTAGATTAACTAGTCTAGGAATTTACCTTCCTTATTTAATCATTTTGATTGCAACATATTAGCTTACAATTAGAAAATACTTCTTGATTGGAATTGAGGTCTCCTCAATATAGAATATTTGGGTCTAGTCCATATTTGTGACATGAAAGCTTTCTTATACCTCAATTGATTGCTCATTCTGCATGAATACTTTGATACATCATTACTTTTACGAGTTTGTAAGTTTTTAACTAAGCATTTTACTCCATGCATTAGTTTTAAACAATTTAGAAAATTACAAGGAGCTTTGTGGCATAATTGTCTAAGTATTATTTTAGGTTGTCAACAATACTTGATCATATTGACACTTAGAGTAATTTACCTTATATGAAACCTTTTTCCCTAATTAAGCCTTTATCATATGTGATTAAGTGTAAATTGGACTTGTTTTATTTAACACTTGAGAGCTCATTATATGATTTCAATTCTATATTCAATGATTGTGATGTTATCATTCTGTGAATCAACTGCTAATCTAGTAAGATGACTACATAAGCATTTATACACTCAGCAAATTTTTAGTTTCCTAGAACAAGATTTCTTGAAAGTATGCTTTGTTTTACTTAGTATACTAGATGTTTATCATTCTTTAATCATTACATTTTAGGATTCACTTATGAGCAAGTGTTATATCGATCAACGAAATATACTAAAACATGCATACGATAACATATAAGGTAGTAAAGATATGTATAGGAACTCATTTCGATGACACTATGACTTATTTTCTGTTAAGGATCAACAATGCATACATATTACACAAAGAGATTTAACTTGTTTGATGGTACATTTTATGACCTAGTTATATTTCAAAACATTTGATTTCCTACACATAAATTTCTTGTAGACACTGTGAAATCACACATGAATTAGGATAAATCTAGTCTTGATTACATTACTACACTTCATAGGTTAGTTAAGTGGTGATTACTAATTAACCCATTTCTTTTGGCCATTTTACTTTTAATAGTTTTACTTTCATCACTTCCACTCTTTTACACCTATATCATTTCTGTTTCAGTTTAGATTTTATATATTATGACTTAGAAACCAATTGGATCCCATCAGTGCCCCTAGTCCCACCAAATGCCCTTGATCCTTTACAACATTTCTCACATCTTTTTGGGTCATTTCTAGCCATTTGAGCATCTTATCTTTTTGGTAGTCAGCCATTTTTAGGGTTAATTATGAAATTAGATCAAGAGAACCATATAAATATAAAGTTATGTGATCATAATGAGGGACCAAGCACTAAGCACTACTATCACCACCTAAGGTTGCATCCATCAAGGCATCTAAACTAACATTTGCATCCATCTAGCTCCATCACAAGGCACAAAGGTTGGTTCATCTTGCATCACACTTCATAGGAGGGGAGTTTATTATATTCCATGCACACATTTAGTATTTACATACTACACTAGTTGTCTCGTTAAATACTTCAAAGTGTGATTTGTTTGCACATAGAGAACCTAGGGCATGAATTTTGCACACACATGACACAGAACTACATTGGGTCTGAGATGTAGTCACAACGATCTCAGTTGTAAGACCACAATAATTGTGGTATTAGGACAGTCTTGATCCCTTCATTTGCATCTTTACCAGGGTTTATGTTTGTTTGGGGTTTTGTAGTCATTCAATTAATTGTAGGTATTTATGTGACATTCATTGATCAATGTTCATTTTTGACAAAAGTTAACCTTTACAAGTCGAACCTTATTTTGACACATCAGAAGAGGTTTATTATAGGTATTTCCATAGACCTAGTACTAGGCATTCCTCAAATATGATTTCAAACATCCAGTGCCCCAGCACCCCATGCTTTATGTAAGATTTATCACAAGTAGTTATCTGTCCATTTGATATAAGATTCTTATGGAATATGTGTGAATTTTTTAATATTTACAGAGTCAGTATGATAAATAAACTGGACACAATTATAGATCTGACACAAGCAATCAGCTAAGGATAAATGTAAAACCCTAAGTGCAATTAGGGAGAAAGATATTTATTACTTAGTTGATTTTCACTTATCCAAAGTATTGTTCTATTGGATGAACTAATGAACATGATGGAAAAAATCGTTCTAGATTAGTGCCTGATAAATTTTGACATTTTGTCAATAAACTGTTGAATAGACTAGGGTACCTAGACAGGGGCTAGGGCACCAAGGGGTCATAGACCTTTATTGGGATCATGGAGTTACATAAGAGGTCAGAACACTCCATGTAGTTCTATGTGCTTGTGTGTGCAATAATGCTCCTAGGTATCCCTTGCACAGATGATGCCAAGATAGTGGGTTGTAGCTAGATAGAATGCAAATGTGTGGGATGGAATTCATAAACTTCCCCTTCCAATGCAGGGTATGCAGAGTAATAAGCCCAAAATGTAGTCCCTTTGATAGTATGTAGATAGATAGCCCTTGATAAAATTTCCCCCCTATAATGGTATGTATGTTGTGTTTATATAGGGATCTCTTGCTTGAATTTTGACACTAGTGACATGACATGCCAACTAGGACCTCGGGATAGGAGTAAGAAAACCAAAAAGGCCAACCACAAATGTCAAAAATGTGAACAAAAACAAAGAGGACAAGAGCACCCAGGTTGGACAGGAGCGCCTGGGCACTAGTGTCCAGTCCTGGGGGCTAGTGTCCTAAGACAACTGACAAAAAATGTGAGAAGACTGACAGGTAGGGATCCCTGTGACCTGACCAGAACTGGGTGTAGAAGTGACAAATGTGAGAGATAAAAACAATAGAAACAATCAAAGCAAGTGGATGGACTAGGAAGTGTGTCACCAGTGAATACTTTTCTTACTCAAGATCCATACATAAAACAACATACTTGGTGGTATAGTAAAATAGTAGTATGTGCATGATTTTGTGTCTACATTTTCCCCCCTTTATGTTATTTGAATGAAATTCAAGTAGTGTAAAGGAAGTAAGGAACATACCTGTAAGAAGTCAGGAGAAGCCATGTTGCAGAAGTACACACAGAATATGAGAACATATAGCATAGAGAACCATGGATCAGCATGTCAACCCATGTGGCGTAAATAGAGATGGTGAACCATTGTAAGGAGCACTTGGAGAAATTGATGATTTGATTTTCTGAGTGATTTGGAGATTTTGAATTGTCGCTTGATGGAGATTTGAAGGGGTAGGGAGTGATCAGTTCCCAACCCAATTTTGTATGTTTGAAAAACTGAAGGATTTGGGCATCCTGCCACCAGAGGAAGAGTGTTAGGGAGAGAGGTCTAGTTTTACCCTCCAACTATGACTACATCCTCAAAAGGTCCAACCGTTGTAGATGGATAAAGACCAAATTTTGTTCCATTTTGATCCATGTTGAATAACCCATATAGGAGTAGTATAGGAAAGGAAATGACATCTCATTTCCCCCACTCCATGGGTGTCACAATATGTATAGTGCTAGATGAATTCCATGTTAGGTCATCTAGAAGTGATGTAAAAATGATTCCCGTGTTGGGTCACCTGGGGAAGTAGTGGTATAACTCCAAGGTTAGGTCATATGGGAGGATAGTAAAATGAAGTGATGTTGTACCGATTGATTGATTTGATTCAAATATTAGAAAATTGTTTTGAGATTGAATGTATATGATAGATTACTCATGGAGATATTTTACACTTTTTTCCCCCAGATTGGGTCATTCGGGGGAATCATAGAAAGTAGTAGAAAATGTCACATGTTGTATGAGAAATTTTTTTGATAATGATGTATTAGAGAGAATGTGTAATGATCATGTAGTAGCCTGAGAGGGATCATAGGGTGATCCCAATTTTATGCCCCCCTTTCAGGTGAAAGGGGGAGTGGTAGTAAGAATGAAATTCTGAGCTGAAAGTAGATGTGAAATGATGTAATAGTGAGAAAAATGAAGTATAGTAGATGTCACAAAATTGTGTGTATATCAAGTTGAAATATGCCAGATTGGAATATAGCATTATGGAATGTGTACAATATGACAATAGGAGAAATTATGAACTGAATGGTGTAGACAGGGAAGAAAATGGAGTAGCAAAGCTCAAGATATGAGAAAAATCATGTGTCATGTATTAGTTGGAAAAATGAGCATGAATAGTAACTATAGTAAATTGTAAAATTGAGAAAAGTGTTATATAGAGTAATGGTAAAAAGTGAATAGTGACTTCATTTGAACCTTTCTTGATTGAGAATTTGAGCTTTGAGCTTGCGAGGATGCCACAAATTAGAGCAACAAGATTGACTAGATTCGAGATGGTGGCAGCGGTCGTGGCAACACAGATGACAAATGAGTTGGTAAGTGTGATTATTTTTGAAAAAAATGGTTGAAATTTGAGTCATTTTTGTCAATTTTTATAAAATTAGAGTTTTTGAATTTCTGGACGTTTCTGACTTGAGTGAGAGAAGCCAAGGCCCTAACATCCTTCAGGATGCCAATGCCCACTTCCAGGAACTAGTGACCTGCTCCTAGGCCCACATCCTGCTCCTGGGCACTGGTGACCCAGGAGGCTTGTTTTGACCCAGAATGTGATATATGTGAAATTTGATGCATTTTGGTAGTATGTAGTTATTTTTTTGTGTGTATATGAGGTGTTAATGTCATGATTTTGTTGGTGTTTTGTGTTGTGTAGAGGGATATTCATTCGAGGGAGTTCCATGGAGGTCGACACTTGAGTACATTGTTGAATTTGGGCTTATCAGATGCAGAGTGGGATATACTAGACCGTGTCAGCCTACGACACATAGCGAGATTGGGGGAGGTACCCCATAATATGTCGATGATCACTACATTATGTGAGAGGTGGTGTGTAGACACTTATACTTTTTGGTTACCTACTGGGGAGATGACTGTGACCCTAGAGGATGTATATCACATATTGTGACTACCAGTTGTGGGTGAGAGAGTACAGGTGATGGCCATAGAGGATGCTCAGAGGTAGATGAGAGTAGCTAGGTGATACTTTACAGGGACATGGGTACAGAAAAAGACCCAAATTATCCTGGATGCCATATTGAGATTAGGTGTTCCATGATTACGGAAGTTCATTGCAGTTGTTATTCCTTCATCATGGGCAATGGATGGTGGTGGTGTGGGCATCTTGTATAAGATGCACGATATTTGTCATGTATAAAAGAGGATGGGACTAGATATGCATGGGCGTGATGTGTATTGGAATATTTTTAAATATATCTATACAAGTTCATGAAGGAGGACCATGGGGATGGCCTTGGAGCCACCACATTGTTACTTGTATGGGCCTATGAGAACATTGTGATATTGAGGCCACTTAGTGGGCCACATGGATGATTGGGTGAGGCCTGAGATATTTGCAGCGAGGTGGACAGGTACATAGTAGGAGGATGGATACTACTACCTATAGATCTATGTTTGATCATATGGGGCCAGGGGCCATTATATGGAGGCCATATCGAGCCTATGGAGGGTGGCTAGAGGATGGAGTAGAGCTATGATGTATTCGATGTACTATGTGGTTAGAGGATCAGTTTCCTAGGGTGATCTGAGCTATTTCAGGAAGAGTGTGTGTCACGAAGTTTGGTATGGCTCAGGATGTGCCCCCAGAGATATGTATGGGTGCAGCCACTAGAGCACCAAGGAGGCTAGGAGTGAGACCAGGACCTACAGGTGCACATCTAGTGCCCCCAGATGCAGATGAGATGGATGCGGCCATAGAGCCGATACAGGTGGATGATGCAGGATGTACCGAGGCATATAGTGCATGGTGGGCAGTGCACCGATGGGTGTTATTGTTTCTAGTTGTTGTGGATGTGGTGGGAGCACCACCAGTTGGAGGAGTAGAGGGGTAGGCACCTACCCCTGATGGTGATGGTATAACAACAACAATAGCAGAGCATGAGTATTTGTTTGTTGTTAGTTGTTTATTGTCACTTAGTTGATTGATGTGGTTATCATGTGTAGTAACTAATGCATTGTTATATGGTTGTAGGTGATGCTTATTGGTCATTGATTGTTGATTCATCAATCCATCCACACATTGACATGGAATGTACCTCCAGATGTTCTCATGGGAGGTGGGATGTTGGAGTGAGTAGATGCTATTGCGGGTGAGCATGCCCACTTGTTTGAGCTCGTGGTGATAGTAGCAGCTACATGTACCATATTTTTGAGTAAGCATGACGAGGCATGGATGGAGACTCAACGAGCTAGGGAGGTTATAGGAGGAGGATCCCTAGCACAGGATGTGTTCATGAAAGTATGTAGAGTT
The DNA here is from genome assembly GCA_019776745.2 of Taxus chinensis. Taxonomy (NCBI): domain Eukaryota; kingdom Viridiplantae; phylum Streptophyta; class Pinopsida; order Cupressales; family Taxaceae; genus Taxus; species Taxus chinensis. Next base: position 9,625 of record JAHRHJ020001560.1, on the reverse strand, counting down.
ACAGGGTGATTTGTGGAGCAGTCAGTCGAGTTGGCATTATTGAACAGATAGGTGGAGAGATATAGGGGCCACGACCAGTGACATAGATTGAGTGGTGAAGCATCTAGTTCTAGAGCTCCCATAGTTGTATATAGTGATAGTGATGATGATGTATGACATATATTGATGTATTGATGCATGGGGGCTTTCCCCCCAACAATTGTATTTTTGTAACTATGATTTTTGATGATATATATATATATATATGATGGATGATTGGTTGTTTGTGTTGATGTGTTTTTGATATGTGATGTGATGATTTTTGTGCATATGTAGATGTTTGATTTGATATTTGTAAATTTTATATTGAAATGATGATGATTGATAAATGATGATGATGATATTGATTAGGATATAGATAGATAGGTAATGTGTGAAAATTGATTGTATGTATGATAAATGATGTGATAAATGGTAATAGATGTATGTATGTGATGAATAATGTGATTGAAATGATCATAAAAAAAATGTATGTAATCGTGTGTAAGTATGATGAAGAGGGGGGGGAAGAAGAGTGATGCCCCCAAGTGTATGTGTAAGAAAATGAGGTTCATTTATATAAGACCCCTCAGCAATCAAGAATGAACCATAGAATAATAGTGTGTCATCAAAAAATGGTTTGATAGTGTACACTAGATAGATAGATCAATGAAGTGTATAGCACAAAGATGGAGTGGGGTTCTTATTGTAACAGATCCCTCAACAGTCATGTAAGAACCATAAGAACACGAGTGCATCATCAGGTAATGAGGTGAGAAAAATCACCTACCAAAGATGAAGAGGGCGGCGAGGAGTGGTGGAAGCATGTGAAGTGGTAACAACATGAGTGTATGAGCCAAACTGAATGTCAGATGAGATGGTGCCAATGATGGGAGATGTAGTGGTAGGAAGCACAGATGTCGATGGCTTAGGAAGCCAATGTGAAGTAGGAGCACTGTGTGGTGGATGAGATGATGCAATGGTGGATGAGTGAGGTGGAGGTCATGCATGAATAATGACTTTAGGCGGTGGATGAATGACAACCTTAGAAGTGGGAGGAGGAGACAAGTGAATAGAAGTAATAACATGCTTGTGTGGAATTGGAGAAATAGACCACTCATGAGAGTGAGAGCCAAAGGAAATGACACCCTTGTCTTCTAATTGTTGTAATTTTTCATGAAGGGTGCAACAATCATTGTCACGATGGCCATTGATGTGGTGATAATTGCAATAAGGATGATCACAATGGTGATGTAAGAAATGTAGAGGATGATGTTGATTATAAGGTAAGCTAATTAAGTGCTTATCAAGAAAAGCATGCAACACATCATGAGGCTTAGCAGAATGTGAGAAATGTAATGGCTCCTGAGTAGGAGATGGTGAAGACTTAGGTGGAGAGTGACGTGGTGGTGGAGATGGAGGATGCTTATGTGGTGGAGGGGATGGAACATGCTTGTGAGGTGGAGGAGATGGAGACCTTGGAGGACACTTAACATAGATGGAAGAGGTGAAGAAGTAGAAGATGACACAATAGTAGAAGAAGTAGAAGGATGATCTATAACATGTGTAGCAATTAAATCTTGTTCTAGATCAATGAACCTTATAGCATAAAAGTGTAAATGATTCACATGTATCATATTGTAATCATTATTTTAAAGTAGGAATCAAGCCACAACAAAAGATAAATTGCTTCTCTAGATCAATAGGCTGAAATACTAATTGATGCATGCAAGAATTGAAGCATAAAATGTAATCTAGAATAGGTTCTTTCTTTCCCTTGATGCAAGCTAGGAAAGTGATCATATGTGACTCTAGGACCATTGTTTAGCATAAAGCATCTAAGAAAAGCATCTTCCATTTCACAATATGTACTAATAGATCCAAAAGGAAAATGAGTGTACCATTGAAGAGCTTCATCAACTAGACTATGATGGAAGGATTTTAGCAATAATCGATCATTCGAATAAGAAGCCATAACTAAACAATAATGCTTAAGATGTAGATATGGATTGCCAGTGCCATCAAACATGAAAATGTAGGCATGATGAAATCCTTAGGAAATGTTGAATTGTGAATTTTCTTTGGAATAGGATTTCCATGAAGAGAGTTATTATCAATAGAAGCATAATAGGATTTTCTTTCAAGAGTGAGAGATTGAACTTGAGATTGCAACTGACCAAAAACATGCATGAGTGATAAAATATCATGTGGAGGAATCATAGAAGATGTAAGAGGCACATTGAGAGGTTGAAGCTTTCCATTATGAGTGATCATAGGAATGTGAGAAGAAGAAGTGGAAGATGAAGATGCTATGGGCACACTAGATGTAGATGTAGAAGAAATGAGAGGCAATATACTAGGGGAAATATAAAAATGAACATCATCGAGAGAAGAAGAAGCGGAAAGAGGTGGAGATGAACATGGAATATTAGCATAAATACTAGCAGTAGAATCAGAAGAAAACATAATAGGTGAGCTAGTAGGAATGGAAGAATCATCATGAATGCCATCAGAAACAACCTCAGAAGTAGATGAAAGTGGAGTGGAAAATTCACATTCAACAGTCTTAAGAGAAGTAGAATCTTTACTAACATGTTCATGCTCAGAAATATCATCAGTATCAGACAAAGTTTCACATGCAAGTATTTCATCAAGTGAGTCATCAACATAAAGTGAAGTAGGAGAAGAACTATCATGAGATGTATCTTTACAATCATTAGAAACATTTTCAGAAGTGGAAGAAGCATGAGATACAACTTTACATTCATCCTGACTAGTATGAGAAATAACATCATGCACATGTATATTTTCATCATGATTTTTTTTATCTATAGTATCACAATCAAGACCAAGCATATAATCGATAATAACAACATCGAGAGTTTCAACAGAAACAGAAGAAGGTGGAGTAGTCCTTGGTGCCTATGGAATAACAAGGATTACATCCAGAAAAATTTTCCTTAGGAAACAATGCTGAGAGTAGAGTGTTCAAAAAAGTAGGAACTTTGTGTTCATTAGCAACAAGCAATCTTATAACATTGTCATCAAATTGAACATTGCGATAAAGATCAACAAGTTCAGCCTCAACAACATCATCAAGGATAGGATTAACACTCACATGATGCATAGCTTTCCTAGGAGAGGAAGATCTACTTTTAGCCATTAGGGTTTAGTGGATCCTAGGGTAAGGAGTTCTAAGAAATGGGTTCACCAAATGATTTAATACACTTATCCCGAAGTATACCCGAACTGGAACAACTAATGAACGGGCTGGGTAAGAATGTACTGGAAATGCTCGATATAAATTTAGAACTTGCAGAATAATGGCCTGGACAGGGGCACCTAAGGTAGGGGCGAGGGCACCTGGGTGCAGAGACCTTCTGTAGGCACCTGTGACTGCAAAGGGTCGGAACTTGATTTTTCTAGTGTCGTTAGGGCTTCGCTACCCTTCATTGTTGATCGCATGTAGGTCATTGGATGATCGTTGAGTTCGATGATAACCTACAAAACATATGATATCCTGTAAAACCCCCGAACTACATGATCAAGTGTTAACATCTCAATGCTAGTAGTACGATATCTTGAATAGTGTCATATCATAACAATGTATCAAAATACTTTAAAAAACCTGTCAAAACAATGTCATGTGATATTGTCCAATCAAAATAAGAAAACAAGTAATAATGTCCATGTCATCACAATGGTATAGATAAAATGAGTCGCACACCACCAAAATGAGAGCACTAAAATGGGTCGGCACTACATCCCCCTCCCCTAGGAACCAAATTCCTTTGGGAAGTCACTAGAAGAGGTAAGGATATCGGGCCCGCAATGGTGTCACATCCTCCCAAGTAGCTACAACCTCATCATAGTCGTAGTGGGACATATATCATGAGATTACAGCTACTTGGGAGGATTTGAAACCATTGCAAGCCCAATATCCTGAGCAAGTAAGATGATAAGACCAAGAATCACAAGACTTGCAATGTCTGATTCTGAACTTCATCATGTTGATCTTGAAAAACCATCTAGGGAAATTGGGGAGATTTTAAATAAAACCTTTGGTAAAAAATTGTAAATGCAAAATTTTCCTTAAAATTGCAATTGTTCAAATTCAAGATGAATGATGGTGTAAGTATGTTCAGTCATATAAATGAATTAAGGTCTCTTATGAGATACTTGGTAGAGGTGGAAGTAGATTTTGATTAAAAAAATGCAAAATCTATCTTATTGACTAGCTTGCCTAAAAAATACAGCAATGTTGTATTCACTCTTGCTCAGATGCCTACACATTCAATAGATGATATGATATCTGATCTTCTAGCCAAAGAGAAAAGAACCAAAGAATATGGAGAAGAAGAAATGATAATGTATGTGAATATATATATATATATATATATATATATATATATATATATATATATAATATATATATATATATATATATATATATATTCCTCTAAAAATGAAGGGGAAGTTGAGTGTTTCTACTACAAGAAAAAGGGCCATACTTCCAAATATTGTAGAAATAGAGCTAGAGATTTACTCAGTGGAAAATCTAAATCAAATGAAACCAATATAATCACAGAAGAGGAAGAATCAGAGATAGAGGAAGAACCTATGAATGAAGAATGGAGTTATATTTATGACGATCTTATGTTCTAAGAAGGATATTGGAGGACAGAGTCATCAGAGGTTGGAGGTCAATCAATAACCTCTCATTAGTCACCAACGATGGGGCTGCATAGATGGTTTGTGTTGTATAGGAAAAAAATTTCTTGAGAGGGGTGAAGGCCAATACTGGGAGCCACCAACAACTTCGAATGATGGAGGACTTAGGACCTCAAATGAAGATGTGGATCTACGGGCGCAAATAAGATAGATGTATGATATTAAGAAGCTAGATCTACAAAATTAAAACATATAAGATTAGATAACAATATGCGGGGGTTTCCTAGACAGTGTTGGTTCTAAGAGGATATTAACTCCCTTGGAGGATGTCAACCCCCGTGTCAGACAAGATAATAATAGATCATGAACAATAGTTATCATGCAGAAATAATGGAATATAAAATGACGAGAGGACTTAACTTGTACTCTGCTATGGAGATGAATTGGGCATCAAGATGGTAAGATAATGAACCATGGAAAAGATTCTCCCTCAAACTTGCAGAACTTAATTAAGCTCTTTCTTCTCTTCTCTGGGCCTAGGTCTCTCCAGGTCTCTCACTTCCAGTCAGATTTTTGTTTCAATTCGTCCTTCTTGTTGAAAAAATATCCAGGTCCTTGAAATATGGGGGGAAACCCATTTTTGTAGCTTGGATGTGAGGTTAGATTGGGGTTAACAAGTAACTGGGGTTGGGTAGAGTAACCTGAGTTAAGAGATATGATGTGATCACGTGGGGACCATGACTTGAATTATTAGATGGAGTGGGGAGCATGATTAACATGGTAGGTGAGATGATAGATTCCATTTGAAATTTAGAAAGGGGTGTTGGATGGGTATATTAATACCCATGGATTGAATAATTTGTGAGAGATGGGGGATAATGGCAAAATTCAATTATTAAATGGGTTTATATGGAGCCCATTTAATAATTAATTAAATTTGGTTGAATAGATGATGAGGTTTATTTAAATTTAGGAAAAATAAAGGTGAGATAGGAAATTACATAAATGTGAGATGATGGAGGGGCGCTATACCAAAAATTGGTGTCTACATTTTCCCTTTTTTGTTGAGTGGTTTGCGATAGCAAGCCACGAGACAAAAACAAAAGGGTTAGATGAAATATGTGTCCGAGGATGGATGAAGACATGACCAAAGGCAAGATGCCTCAGGAAAAAAAGGATCGCAATAACAATGAAAAAAATATGGCGGTGACTCCAATATCACATCGGTAGAGGACAATTGCGGTCTCAACAGAGACAAATGACAATGTTCTACAGACCAGTGAGTGGGTGAAGACCACTGCAGTATGGATGTAAACCGTGATGACCAATGGGTCATAGGAAAACATCAAAATATGTGCAACTGAATGTGAAAGATGTGCAAAATCCTTTATCTGCGAGGAATCGTACGAAAAATCATGCGTCCATAAAAGGGACAAGGATGAAGATAATGATGCCCCAACATAGGGCACGAGAAGGACACAAAGTGAGTTATATGTGTCGACAAGTACAAGGATGAAAAGGTGCCCCAACATAAGACATAGATGGATGTTGAAATAAGATATCCCAGGGGGAATAATCATAAATGTGGACATGATGAGAAGATAGGATAGAAGGGTGAGATAAAATGCCCTAAAAGGGTGATAAATATGATGGTAATCATGTTTCATAGGAAATATGCATAATTGTTAGCAAATTAGAAGGTGAAAAAGACAAAGTCTCGTACTTCTTCATATAAGTAGGATAAGAAGTCAAGATACTTTTGTGACAAAACAAAAACAGAGAAAATATTCATGGAAGAGAACAAGATCAGATAGGTGATGGCCGTTATGGTATCTTCCAAGACAAAAATGTCAAAGGAAGATGGGAAGATATTCTTAGAAATGGATATGATGATGTCCTTGCAAGAGGACTGACGAAGATAAAAGATGTGACAGGGTTCTCAAAAAGAGAAGAGGTCAATGTTGCAGAGAGAAGAACAAGAACGGTAATGAAATGGATCGATGGTACATAAATGGAGAAACATTGGCATTGACCGTGAATGCTAGGTGTGAGGGATGTTGAGAAAGAGAAAAGGGAATAGACAAGAGGATTGGTTGATTATGAGAAGAGTAAGAAAGATTGAATGTGAAGGTGACAGGGGTATGGAATAGAGGGACAAAGACAGAGGAGGAGAAAAGAAGGAATGAAAGGGGAGGAAGAAGATAACAAAGAAGGATTATAGAGAAAGGGGGAAATGAAGAAGGACAAGCAAAGAGAAGAAAAGAAAAGAAAAGAAAAGAGTAGAGGGTGAAATTATGAAAAAGAGAGAGAGTTATTTAAAATGAAAGGTGTGAAGGAGGATGAAGCAGAGGAAGGTAGAGAGGTAATGGAAAATGAAAGAGATGATAGAGCAAAGAAAATTGAAGGAAGTAGATCATAGTGAGGAAATCCAAGGAAAATAATATGGAACTGACCACATGGAAATGCATGTGGATGGTGAGATGATAAAGGAGATGGGACAATGCCGAAGAGTCATGTTATCAATGGGGAAGTAAAGAGGAAGTCTGAGGTAAAACAAGGAGGAGGAAGATGTAGAGGAAGTGAAATAAGACGAGGATCAGAAAGGAGGAGAAGACAACGAAGAAAATTATGCAGAAGGAAGGGAACCAAGAATGGAGATATTTGATAAAGAGTGAGAAGCATAAGGAACGTAAAGAGAAGCTTGAGGGGAGGAATGACACAGATTGGAAAAGATGCGGAGATGCATGAGATGAGGATAAGTTGATGACGATAAAATAGAGAGAGGGTGCATGATGAAGACAATGAAGAAATTGGCAAGGAAGAATGAAAGATGGAGAGGTGGCGAGGAAAAAGAGAGGAAGGGATAGGAGAGGCAATGCCAGTGAATGGATGTTAGGAGAAATCCACTGATAATGATCAGTAGGAAAGGATGGGACAAAAGATGAGACGAGGAAAAAAGTAAATGAAGAATGGAAGGGGGAATGCCAATGAAGGGACGTTAGGAGAAGTCCCCTGATAATGATCAGAGGGCACAGAGGAAGGAAGGAATGAAGATAGAATGGAGGAGGTCAAAGAAAAGGATTCAGGATTGTGCTAAATGGGGATGAGTGATTTTTAGGAGAATTCCACCAATAATTATTAGCATGGAAACAGAAGATGATGATGAAATAATGTTAGGAGATGATTAATGACAATGATGGGTAAGTATGGGGGTAGATATGTGGGAGAACTCTAGAAGATGGAGTGGAAAGAGTAAATAAAGGAGGGATAACGATGTGTAGGAAGATGAAGGCGAGGAGAGGATGCAGTGGATGAGAATGAATGAGAGAAAAATGAAGAAACAAGACACGAAATGAATGGAGAAGCAACGGTTAAGTAATATTACCCAGCGACGGATGATGGAGATGAAAACGGGGCAAGGAGGAAGTGGTGTTTGTGAGAATGGAAGAGGAGGTGAGAGGATGTGATGATGGGGAATGATGAGAAAATGTAGATGGAGAGAATGTGGGGTAGTGGGTGAGTGCAGGATGACTGATCATGCTTAAGAGGGAATCTTAAGTAAGATCACCATGCCGCAATGAATAATTAAGTAAGATCACCAAACCGGTAGTGACAATATGGAAGGAGAAAGACAACATTGTATTGGATACAAGTGTGGAATGATTAGTTGGAGTGGACAGATATGATGAGAGGAGGGAGACAGAAGATGAGGAAGATATGATGGGAGGTGGAAGGGTCAGATGGAAAACCATTCTTAAGAGGAACTCTTAAGTAAGATTTCCCTGCGACGGGGACGGTTAAGTAGGATTGCCAAGCTGAAGAAGAAGAAGGATGATGAAAAGACTGAGCAGTGTATATGAAAATGGAATAAGAGATGAAAGGAGGTGATATGAAGGTGATAATAAAGGAAAACAAATGAGTGTGACATGGGTGGATGGAGGAACATATGCAGTGTAGATGGAGAGTGTAAGGGAAATCCTTAATTGGGATGCCCACGTGGTGGGAGTGATGATGTAAATGTGTCAAGCAGAAAAGGAGTGGAAAGACGTTTTTGGTGGTGATTGTCATCCGCTGAAAGAGGAAATGGTGGAGAAGCTTTTACAATGGGAGGATCCAAGGAAGAAGATATACCTTAACTAAGATTCTCTAGCTGTATGGATGCTTAAGTAATATTGTCAAACTGAAAGTAGAAAAGTGAAAAGGAAACTCAAGAGGAAAGATAAGTAATATATCTGGCATGGTGCAAGGGGATAGAAAGGTGAAAAGGATGATGTGGAAACAAAGGGTGATGAGTGGAAATGGGGAGTGAAGAGTAATGGATAAAATATGTTGTTGAACATGTTGGGAGATAAGGAGCTGCAGGATAACAAACTTACCTTGAGAAATATCCTCAAGTAGGATTCACAAACTACAACGGTGATCAAGTAGAATTCACAAACCATGAAAAGTGTATTTACAAGCGCATTCATGGATATTATGGATAAATATAGAATCCATAGTGTGAAATTTGATGTGATTTTTATAAAATATGATTTGGATGAGATGAATGATAACATAGTCGTAGAAAGGGCATACAAGGAAACTATGCTTCGAACTGGATTGGAGATAAACAAGAAAGGTTACCACTCAAGGCATTGCACTTGCAGCCAATAACAGGTGTTAACACATAACCAACAATAGTTAGTTATACCAAAATACCATGAGGGAAATATGGATGAAATAAGCTCATAAACCTAATGCTAACATGAAAAAGGGGTTTGAGATGTAACTTGTACACTAGAATAAGGTTTATCCAAATGTGGTGTTCCTTAAGTCTATGCCCTAGCTCTGGGAAAGGGAAAGAACAATAGAAGAAAGTTGATCAATGCGAGAAGATTTCTGAAAATGCTGATAAAAATAGAGTAGCCATCCTTCAAGGGTATGGTTTACTTTATAC
>JAHRHJ020001559.1:15000-21364 GCA_019776745.2 Taxus chinensis | reverse complement strand
CTTATGGACACTAATTACGATCTTGCGGCCTCTAGTTACATAAAAAGAATTGATAAGCCTAAAGGGCGCTATCTTATATAAGCGTATTGGTTGTTAACTTACATATGCCTAGTGGCTGGTTAATATAAACAAGAGTATATTCATCTAGGTGAAATAATCCTAGCAGCTAGAAAGTTACACTAGCCTATCGGTAGCAAGTTTCATAAGCCTCCCCACACTAAGCTACATAAGCCTAGGTGCATAATGTTACATCAGCACATGGGTTAAATTTAATGGACCCCACCTATGCTTGGCAAACAATCTTTAGATGATGGTAATTTACAACCATTTCCCTTTAAAAAATACAAAATAGTAGTTATTTAAATAATTCAAATATATATTTATTTAATATTTTATGCTATATTACATATTGATATAATATTTATATAAAACTATATAAAAAATGACGGTCATAATGAAATATGCAAGTTACGTGTGATAAAGTCAACTACTTTTATGCTTTTCCATTCTATAAAACCATAAATATCAACAACATAAACAAGGTGTTTTGAGGAAATGGATTTGAAAATGTATTATCATAAGGCAACCAATTCCTTTAAGAAAATTACATTGAAAATTATATAAGCATTGATCCCTCACAAGGGTATTAATTACTATTCTTGAATTTGTGTAAGGTATTGCTAGATAACTTCATGACCACGATTCAATATTTTAATTTGATCTCCTTTCCACATTTTTATTGGAATCCATGCCCAGATGACACTGTCTATATCAATACTATGATTCGTCACTTGATTTTTGCCAACCATTCTTTTCTTTAAGCATTCCTGGTACCTTTATTTTTCTGTATTTCCTTTTCTTGTGGGTTCCCAATAGTGTACCATTATTCTTTTGAGCGTTTGTAGTGAAAAATTTTGTATTAGTTTTATTTATGCCTTACCCATCCAATATAGGTAAATTATCATCAACTAGTCTTACTAGTATCAACCCAATCCATGTTTTTAGTTCTACCTTTTCCCATCCATGATTAATGCTTTGAACTCCATGACGAGAATGTTGTATTTGACCATAGAATTTAAACATCTTTGGTTTGTTGATTACCCCACGATCTTGTGGTTACCATCAAAAGGTGTGGTTCCACAAAGTCCTTAAAGTCATAGACTCCTCAATAAGGTACAAAGTGAATGTGTTGGGATCCTCTTGGCATGTTCTGCAAGTATCCATTATTTGTGGCAAAGAGAATGTATCCAATTTGCACAATGTTGTTGATAATCAGCCGAATGTCCCATCTATGTCTTCATGCGTGTGACCCACTGGAAGGAAATTCACATACATTGTGTTGAAAAAGCTTTTAGCTGTTAGCATGGATGCAAACAAAAACAATGTGTGATTTTTGTAATTGCAAGTGGATTAAAATTGTAGATGTCACATTAGGCACAAGAAGACAGAGATTTCATGGATTGGAGAAGACTTGCTCATCAAGCAAAGTTTATTGTTAGCAGAATTATTCACCCAACTTTATTAAAAATAGAACGGCCAATTGCAGTTTGGCTGAGTTGTATTTTTGTAACCAAGGATATTAATGCCTCATTGTATTAGCATGCTTATTTTTATTCATTTATTTATTCATGATAAAGGATAAAAATAGGATGCATGGGCGAGTACAATTTTAGTCTATTTTTAGGAAGAGTGAGATGAATATTTTTTCTATATATTGTGTGCATTGGAAAGGCACAAAGGAGGGCCTTTTTGGACATAAGAGTGCTGAAGAAGATTTTGCCAATTTTGCTTTTTGAATGAGAGATTGATTTCTGCCCTTCCAATTATTTGCAGCTTTGTGTATACTTTATTATTCTTGTGAATGTCAAAATTCCTTGATTGATTATCTTACCTTGCTGCAAAACTTAGTAATTTATGTATAATATTAATGTGCATGTTTATCTTATCAGTATTGTTGTGAATCATTCCCTCAATACATCAAGTGTTTTGCCTTAATATCCTGCTAAAAACTATTAGTTTGTACATCTAAAATCCATTCTCAGATACTTGTGCATATACTCAGTCAAATCCCTCAACAATTTTGGTGCATCACCCCAGTTTTCAATTCATTTACAGTCATATTTTTACCCTCAAAACCCAAGAAATTAGTTTAGGATACATCAAGAAGGAACTGGCCTTGATACTAGAGACTCACCTCAATAATAGGTATACCCACAGACCTAAGGTGTTTCCATTGTATCTATGAAAGAGATATATCCTTTTTGTAAACTTAGAACACCTGCAACCATCTCTCTACAAGGTGCAATTTTGAGAGATAATAGGCCCCTTTCGCTTCTCAATTAGTTTTTATTTATATGGTTCGGTATTTTAGTTATCAATTACAAAATTCAAACAAGGGAATTGTATAAACACATAGTTATGCTTTCAAAATGAGGGGGAAAACACTAACATTACTATTATCACCTAAGATTGCATTGAAAGGCACAAAATCACTTTAAAGGCATTCATCTAGTACATCCATTCAAGGGAAAGGGATGTATACTTCTGCATACACAACATAGGAATGGTAAGTTTGTTTAGTTCCATCCACAAATACTATACATATTCTACATTCTAGATCTATCCCGTTATCATTTGTGCAACTTGCATAAGGGCATCCTAGAGCATCATTACACACACTTACACAAAGAACTACATGGAGTCTGAGATGTAGTGCAATGCTCGGTCGTAAGTTCACTCTTCGGGTGACCATCCAAGTCAATCTAACTCCCCATTCTACATTTTCCTTTTTAGGGTGCATGTGGTTTATGGGTATGCGCAGGTGAACTTATTTCTTGTAGGTTACATGTACACTTGGTTATCAAAGAGAAAAACCACTATGAAAATCAACGACCAACAACAAACCTCCTTCCACACATAAAAGAATATATTTAGACCATTTTCATAGATACTAGCACCCATAAATAGTCACCAATGTCTGGGCATTCCTACTTACCCATGGGCACTTCTGCATTTTCCTTTTTAGGGTTGATGTGGTTTATGGGTATGTGTAGGTGAAATTATTTCTTGTAGGTTACATGTACACTTGGTGATCAAAGAGAAAAACCAATGTGAAAATTAGTGACCAACAATGAACCTCCTTCCTCACAAAAGAATAGAGTTGGACCATTCACACAGATGCTAGCACCCATAAACAGTCATCGATGCTTAGAAATTCCTGCTTACCCACGGGTACTTCTACTCTGCTCATTTTTTACTATCAGAACCTTAAACGAGCCTCGAAGACAGTCTTCTCAACCTGTTTTAGTCAATCATCTACCCATGTCACCTTTAGATAACTCAGGAAACAACTAAGTCCTTCTCTCTCTCTCTCTTGCTTAGAGTTTCATATTATTCCTTTCATATTAATTTTCCATTACTGTATTTTATCATTTGTATATTATTCATTACAGTAGTTACACTGAAATTATATTTAATTTCAAAAATATTAAATCATTTGGTGAACCCCTACTCTTGATCTAACATTTGGATCCTTATTTTTCATACTCTACCGGTCGTGTTCTTCTCCAAACCCAATCCCTAGTTGCTATTATGGCTCCTAAAAATCCTCTAGTCTCCTTGTATTAATTTCTTCAAAGGCTACGCCCACCGTACAAAGATGTTATCTCCAAAAATCCCCTAGACACTATGTACCTCCCTCATGATACGCCAACTTCAAAACTCAGTGCCATTTTTTATCATCTATCCGATGAATGTATCAATCCTAATAATACCATAACTAATCGACCCATCTTGAACAGTCATTTTAAGATTTACACCATGATTATTTCAAGAAAAAATTCAAGCTATGGAAACCATGATTGCATCCCTCACCAGCTAAAATCCAACATCTCAATGTATGCTTCTCAGGCACGTGCTAGTTCTTCCTTCTACACCTCATCCCAATCTTATTTCTTATACATGTGCTCATATCAGATGAACCCCAAGTAATTACCACTATCATCACTTCTCAAGTTTGATCTAAATACCTAAGACAACATGATATTCTTCCTGAAGCTCCTCAATAAAAAATTGATCAACTTGCCAACTACTCATTACTACACTCTTTATCGACCTTGCCAAATAAATAGGTCTCCCATTTTTGAATTATCACATGGAATTACTGGACATCATGAAAATTATTTTCTATGCTTTAAAAGGAATAATTAAGCACCTTAAGCATCAAGGTTTCATTTCATTTAGTTGCAAAACATTCTGAGTACATGTTCATCTCCAATTACTGAATCCCAATGGGATCTCCGCAAATTTGATCCTTCCATGTCTAATGAGCACCATGCCAAAGTGAGGCTAATGTTACTTCATCTGTTAAGTCGATGAGCCAGATATACTACCCAGTGTTCAACTGAGGGACCACCTCTAGATTTCCTTGATCACTCCTATTGACTCTATCAAGTCTTCTACAACATTTTTGTACCTATTCTACCTACCCACCTTATTTGGTCATAATTACTAATGTTCCTTCTTTTTCTCAGTCATAGAAGGTCACTCTATCAAACATTACCCATTCTAACTAAGCAACCACTCTCTTAGAAATACCATCAAACTCTAGATGACCTCTTATCAAGCTTCCTCATGTCAACCAAAACCAAACACAAGTCATACTCTTACTCCCTACCCACCATTGTGATGACCATATGCTTTATTATGACCCATGGCATATTCCTTCTCACCTCGTCACATAGATTTCCATCAGTGGAACCCTTAGGGGGCATTGCTCTTTCTACCCCCAATTCCCATCACTAGTAAATTATCTCTAATGTATACTTCTACTCTCTTTCCCTCCATGCTTCATGCATATCTTTTTGAGAAGCACCATATTGCACACATATGTTAGGGGGAAAATGATACTCCTATCATCTTCACTCCTTGCACATCTTACCATCACACTCACACAACCTTTGCATATCTTGGTTGCATTTAATCTTGGTTTCTTATTATACTTCCATGTAAACTATGTTTCCTATGCTAGATGGATTCTTAGTATGTCACTATATTTATCTATATACACATGCACATTCACTTGGCATCTTGAGGTGAATGCATGACTCTTACATATTCATACATGATCTATGATGATAGACATCAAACTCTTGACCAAAACCCACCAAGGCTCCTAGGAGCAACTAATTTTTTTATTTTCATACTTCATCTACTACAGGTTCTATTGTTACATTCTTTCCTATTTATTATCACTATTACTATACTTATTGCAGATTTATACACACTTTGACATACTATCTATCTTTCTAACATACTAATGGGAGATTCATGTGTAACATTTATTTTGCAGGATGCATACAACCATGGCTATCTGTCACTCTTTGCTTACTATTTCTTGCGATTATATACTATTGTTTTTGGGCTATGCCCTATGTCTTACTTTATCATTGTTTTCTTTCTTATGGCTACTTTGGATCTGGTTGTCTAGTGACATTGTGAACGATATCCCATGTTTGATACACATTTTTTGCGGTCCACATTGTTTTCTTAGTTTCTCGTTATATTGTCTTCTCTAACATGCTAGCTATGTTTACTACTAACACTTGTTAATAGTCCATCTTGTTTACATGTGCCTTGGTTTCTGCCATGCACATTACTTACCCACTATAGGTATCCATTTTAGATTAGTTTGAGGTCCTCTCTTATAGACCGCATGCTATTACATTCGTTGCATGCACCCCAAATGAGGGGGAGCATCTATTGGGTGAACAAATAACCCCTACAGTAGCATATATATCTAGAACAAAACAATACAATATAACATTGCACATAGGTTAAAGTCACAAAATTGGCTCAAAATTAGACTTGTTTCAGAATCTCAGAGCAGATACTAGCACCCAGTCCTGGACAATAACGGTTGACACTTGTGTCCCCCATTGGGATCTAATGTCCTAGGGGAAAATACATTCATTTTCTCAGTATAACACATTTTACAATAATTTTCAGATAATTTCTATTCAATAGTAGGCACTCGCCTCCAGTTACAGAATTCACTCTATTAGTTAAAATTGGAACAAATTATTTACAAATAGGAAATAATCAAAACAAAATCAAATCGGGACATGTCATCTGTAGTGGAACTTTCAGGAAGTAGTCATGGAAGGAGGAAAAAACTAGACCTTTCTCCCCAACACTCTTCTCCTAGGGCGTGAGATCTCCCAAAAAAACTTGTACTTTGCGTGAGATCTCCCAAAATACTCTCTCTTGGTGTGAGATCACCCAAAAAACTCACCCTTCACAAAATTTCAGGGCATCTTTCTATCCTTTACACTCTTATACATCAGGTGCACACTTTCCTTTATTA
>JAHRHJ020001559.1:0-10000 GCA_019776745.2 Taxus chinensis | reverse complement strand
TGCACCAAAATGTCATCTTTAGAGTAGGCCATGGACAACCATAAAAACATGATGGTAGATAATTTTTTGTTAGATTTAGTTGCAAGTGTCCCTAATATAATAGACATGTATGAAAATTATGGTTCACAAAACAACTCAAAGAGTTGTAGTCTTATGGAACATACCTTGATTATGTTGGATTCATTTTTTTTTAATAGAATGTTGTGATGGAAGTTTGACAAGATAAGGGTTGCAAAATTTTCAATGGAATGAGGTTGTAATTTATGTTATTATATAAAACATCTATATAGAACTATGCATTTTTGGCGTGACATTCAAATGGTAAGGAGATTTATGAAGGATAGATGAATTAAAAAGGTTTGTTGCGAAGAAAATTGTTGTGAGAAATGTAAATAAATTCAAAAAAAGAAATTTTCTTGTAAATATTATTGGTAATTATATGCGAAACAATATGTAGACATAGAAATATAAAAATATTAATGTACATAAAATAAATGATGCATAAGGTTTACCTGGTCATCATATACTTTGAATTGTTACGGCCATGTGGTCATTTTATTGTAACCTCTACTTTAATCATCTATCATTGGGGTAATTATCCTCTCCAAATTTTTCTAGCTCCCTGTGAGGTGTATCCTCAATATATTATTCTTTATCTAAAGAAGAATCATCTACACCTTTACAATGTATGCCCCCTCATTTTTATTTGTGAATTGGCACCCTGAACCTGGAGGACACTCTACAACATTCATTCCCTTTATAGGAGCTATCTCTTTTTCTCCCTCCTCTATTGATTTTATTACTTTCCATATTTTCATTTGATTTCCTCTACTAGTATGGATTTTATTGAAAATCCCACAAAACCCCTGGCTACAGTGGTAAAAATATGAAACCAAATCACATAAAATAGCCCACAAATGTGAAGCAATTACAAAAGTGGCCCACAAATCTGCTAAAAAACATGTAAATGTTCTTCACACTGTCCTACAAATAAATGGTAATGACTACAAAGTGTTTTTAGAGGCCCACGTTAAAATCTCCCAATGTGAATGGAAAGGAATCACAATAGTTTTTAGCATGTTAGGTATTGTTTCATTGTATTTGTTTTTGTTTTATGTTTAGTTTAGACAATATGTTAAGTGTAAGTTAGGGATGTCACACTAGTGATGTCACCCTAATGTCCCAATTGTTAAGTGTGTTTAAAGCTACATCATGTTTAGGATTAAAGGTTAGTTTAACATCCCAAGATGTTTTTCGTTAGAATCATGTATATTTTAATGATTTTTTATTAAATGGAGAAGTTATTGTATCTAAGTGGTGTAACAGAGATGCCAAAGGAATAATGTTTTGTTATGGTGTCAGTCTAGGATGTCGCATTACAATGTTCATTAAAGAGTGTTGTGGCTCATGTTCACATCAATGTCACATTAGTGTGTCATGATTAGTTGTTATTTCAGTAGTGTCAATTAGTGTCACATTAGTATGTTATGAATTAGGGTGTCATGTCAGTGTCACATTCCTATTAGTGTGTTTCATTAGGGTGTTATGTTAGTGTGTCACATTTCAGTTCATTCATATGTTTCATATTAGGTCACCTTAGGGTGTCACATTTGGGAAATTATGTCAGTTTGTGGAAATTAGGGTCATAGACGCATTAATGTGTCGGATATTAGGTGAAATTAAGAATTAGGTCAAATTAGGGGAAATAATGTCAAAATTAGGGGAATGTGTGTCATGTTAGAGTGTCATGTTAGAAGTTGTCAAAATTAGGTGTCAATTTAGGTTTTATTAGGTCAAATTTGGGGATATTAGGTGAAATTTGGGGAAATTAATAACCTGTCCAATTTAGGGGAAATTAGGTCTAATTTGGGGATAATTAGGTCAAATTTAGGGGTATGAATTAATTCAATGTTTAGGACGTCAGTGTGTCACATTTGGTGAAATTAGGCTAAATGTCACATTGGTTTCATTTAGGAAATGTTTGTATGTTAGGGTGTCATGTCCGTGTGTCATATTATGGATATCATGTTAGGTCTTGTCATTAGGGTTTTCATGTTAGTGTGTCATGGATTATGGTGTCATGTTAGGGTGTTATTGTTAAGAAAAATTTCACGTTAGTGTGTCACATTAAATTATGTCAATGTTAGGTTGTGGAAACAAATCAAAATTAGGGGGAATATGTGTCATGTTAGGGTGTTGATCTAAGTTATGTCAAATTTGGATGTCATTGGTTCCTAGTTCTAGGTCAAATTAGGTCAAATTTGGGGATATTAAGTCAAATTTTTGGGAAACATTAGGTCAAATTTGGGCAAATTATGTCAAATTTGGGGAAATTAGGTCCAATATGGGAAAATTATTTCAATTTTGGGAAATTAGGTCTAATTTGAGGAAATTAGGGTAAACAAGGTCAAATTTTGGGTATACATTAGGTCAAATTTAGGGAAATTAAGTCCAATTTTGGGGAAATTAGGTCAAATTTTGGGTAAATTAGGTTCAATTTGGGATATTAGGTCAAATATGGAGAAATTGGGCCCAATTTTGATTAATTAGTTTAATTTATGGGAAATTGGTCAATTTAGGGGAAATTAGGTCAAATTTGTAGGGAAACATGTCAAAATTAGGGGAAATGTGTCAATGTTGTTAGTTTATTAGGGTAATGTAAGTGTCATCATGTCAGTGTGTCAATTATGGTTTCATTAGGTCAAATTTGGGATTAATATGTCATATTAGGGTTCATGTGTGTCATGTTAGGGTGAAATTTAGGTATCAAATGTTGGTGAAAATTAGTGTCACAATTTGTGTTGTGGGAAATAGGTCAAATTTTGGGAAATTGGTTCAATTTAGGGAAATTTAGTTTATTTGGGGAAATTAGGTCAAATTTGTTGAAATTATGAGAAATTAGGTCAAATTAGGGGAAACAAGTCAAAATTAGGGGAATGTGTGTCATGTTAGGGTGTTGATTTAATTTGTCAAATTCAAGTTGATTCAAATTTCATTAGGTCCAATTAATATTAGGTCAAATTTGGGGAAATTAGGTCCAATTTGTTAGGGGAAATTTTAGGGATATTAGGTCAATTTGGGGAAATTAGGTCAAATTTGGTGAAATTTGGTCAAATTTGGGGAAATTAGGTCAAATTTGTGGATATTAGTGTCATTGTTAGTTTGGGGAATTAGGGGATAAAATTAGGGGAAATAGGTCCAATTTGGGGAAATTGGGTCAAATTTGGGAAATTAAGTTAAATTTGGGGAAATTAAGTCAAATTTGGGGAAATGTCTTGTCATGTTAGTGTTGAGGAAATTAAGTTGTCAAATTAGGGTCAATTCAAGTTATGTTAGGTCAAAATTAGGGAGAATTAGTGTGTCATGTTAGGGTGTTGTCATTAAGTGTCATCATGTTAACTTTAAGTAAATTAGGTCCAATTTGGGAAAATTAGGTCAAATTTGGGGAAATTAGTCAAATTAGGGAAAATTAGGTCCAATTTGGGGAATTAGGTCAAATTAGGGGAAATGTTAGGGAAATGTGTCAACTTTAGGAAAATTAGGTCCAATTTGGGAAATTGTGGTCAAATTTGGGGTCATATTAGGTCCAATTTAGGGAAATTAGGTCAAATGTTCAGGAAATTAGTTCAAAGTTGGGGGAAATTATTAGGGGGAATTAGGTCAAATTTCTCTCTCTTCAGATCTCTTCCATTCTCTCATTTCAATTCTTCTCCCCTCCATTTGCAGATCAGTATGATGATATCCCCAAAATAACATTGATAAACTTGCCTTTTTTTTATGGAAGTGTAGACCAATCTACTATTAATCACATTTAAGATAATCAATCGCTATGTTATTCACAATGCCAATGAAGAAAATGTTTTCCTCAAACTTATTGTTTTATCATTCAGAGGTAAAGAAAAATATTAGTACAATATTTTGGCTCCTCAATCAATTTCCAGTTGAGATTAGCTGGGATAACAAGTTTATAATTGGTTCAAGGAGAATGCAAATGTCATTTCTCTCATAGAACATCTCAACACAATACAACGATATTTAATGGAATATATATTAGACTTCAACATCAAACTCACAAGGACTTAACATAGAATTCCTCAAGATTTGAGACCTTCACAAGGTATGGCATTCTTGTTTTATTTGAGATCCTTTGATTTTGATTTGGCTGCATTGATCCAAGCCCTAGGAGGCAACACTCTTACCCAGGTTTTTGACATTGTTATATTAGCTGAGAATAGTCTCATTCAGGATGGTCAAAGGAAACTGATCCATGTGGCATGCGATCCCATTTATCCCACCCTTCCCTCTCCTTCCCATTCCCCTTCGTCTGACTATACAATTATTCAACAGTCATCCCTTACTTATGTATCATCCCCAACCATTATCATCATGTATATGATGATTGTAGAACCCTTGAATAATGGTATGATTCATATTGGGAGAAGGAAATTGTGCAATACAAATAGAGGAGGACATATGCTTCAAAATAAAATTATTCAAACTCAAAGGATGCATTCTTGGAGGATGAAAAGCTATTTGTAGACGCAGAACAAAGCACAATCCAGCCTGTACGTAGTCACCTTGAAGTGGGAAATCTGCATGATGATAAGGTATTTGGGATTGAGCTTTAAAGAAGTGGAAAAATTTAAAGGATCAACCTGTTTCCAATAAGATATTTGGCTAGTCTAGAGCCAAGAACAAAGTTGCAACCTATCATGCCCATTTCAGAGCATGAAGATGATATTCAATACACTAAAGGTCAGCTGCAATGCCTCTAAAATCCAGATCAAAAACAATTTGAGGAGGCATTTAATTTTTTTTTCTGCTAATACTTTGTGGAAGGGAGTGGGATACATGTTGCAAGACAATTTTTCACTCTTATTGAAGGCCATGTTTAGTGCCAAATTAGTTTCATGGTCTAACTTTGTGAGAAAACAAAGATACTTCTCCCTACCTGTATCATGTTTTGTTTTGATTCTCTTTTCTATGGTTGGAGTAGGTTAGTGTAGATTTGTTTTCAGAAAAAAAAAGTTCCTTGCGCACACTCCACATGTTTGCCCTTAGAGCATGTATGATTTTCGTGTTTGTATATAGTTGTGTTGGTTTCCTTTCTCTCTTGTACGATTGCGTGCACTCTCTTTTGATGTTTCTCTTGGGATAGCAGTTCCTACACACTATTATTTGGTTTTAGAGGAATAAGTACCCAACAGTTCTTGTACGCATGTTCCCAAGATAGCGGTGGGAATTCTGTTGTAGAACAGTTTTCCACTTTCATTAAATTCTCAATCAAAATATTTTACACAAGTGGGAATGATCAAATCTATGCAGATTCTAAGAAGTGCTTCATATTAGCTTTAGGGGTAAGTTCTTCGAGTTACAAATCAATATTCACATTTTTGGGTGGACTCCATTCCTAATGGATGCTTCAAGGATACAGGTCTCCATCATCTAGTAGATAAACATCCTTGAAAGTTGCCAACAAGTTGCCTTAAATAACCCCCTTAATTATATTATCAACTTACAGTTTCATTTTGCCTCTGCATCTTGTTTAGGTTACGCACGTTGCTTGTTTTCCCTTGGCGCATTTCCTTGGTTGCAGTTACTCTCACTTACTCCTGCGCACTTCCCCTTATTTTTTCCCTTTCCTTCACTCCCTTTCGTGCATCCTTGTGTGACCAATTTCCTCCCTTGCATTCTATAGTATTCCTCCATTTTCCCTTCGTGCACATTCCTTAACGCATTTTATTCCTCTTTCCCAGCTCTTGCACACTCCATCACGCACACCCACAGGCCTTTTTTGTAATTTTGCAAGTCCCCGACATGATTTTGTGTGAATGACTTCTCTTCCATGAGTCCCGTGCATTCTCTTATGTGCACTCGTGGGTTCCCATTTACACATATTTCCCTTGCACATTTTCTTTTGCATTCCCTTTCTTTGTGTGCTTTCCTCTTTTCCTATTGGCATGCTCCGTGCACCATCCTTCTTTCAAACTTTCACACCTTCCTTTAGGGGGCCTTCAGACTTTCCTTGCACATTTGCATTCCCATGAAAATATGCATATTTCCTCCCAATCCCTACACACCCTCTTTCTCGCACCGACAGAATTCTTGTGCATCATTTAATTCTTTTGCATCCTTTCTCTCTTCCCCCTACTCCCATGCATGCACCTAAGGCTATAACCTATGTGCCAATCCTAGCGCAACACATGTCCATCCTATGAACTTGGAGGATAAAGTATGACTCTCAAGGAAAAATAGAAAAGTTCCAACTATATGTGGATCTTGATAGAGAATGGAAGTGTGACATGTGGTGCAAAATGACTTGTAGTCAACCAAAAAACTCCCACAACCAATCAGATCACACCATGTGTTTGGCATGTTCCTTTATAATATAAAACTTAAAATCACCATAATTTCTTCCAGAAATCTCCAAATTATGCGCAGTTGGTCTTGTTGGAAAGATCTTGGTGCAGGCTACACTCTAAAACCTTCAAAATTTGATTTTGGTGGGGTTTTGGTAGGTGAAAATGGGAATAAATTATTTGGGTCATTAATGCATAGTTTCAATCGACTCAACCACCCAGATTTCATGGGATTTGGACTCTTTCCTTCTTCCACAAGAAAAATAACGTGGAGAATTAGATTTGATAGATCTCCATGTTGATTTATAGGAATTTATGTATCTTGTTGGTGGTTGGATCCTTGAATATGTGTTTCCCTCTTTTTTCCCTCTTTTTCTCTCCCATTCTTCTATATATTGGCACTTGGTTCTCATTTGTAAAGGGGTATTCTCTCAATTTTTAATAGCACCATGTAAAAATGGTTGCAGGAGTAGATATGAGTTATAGATCTTCATTCTAGTCATATGATGTGTGTTCCCTTTCCTTCGTCCACTTCATTGTAATGGACTGGACATACCTTTGAGAAATAAAATCTATTTTGTGACTATTCTCTTCTTTAGCTTGTTTTATTTTCTTTCTTTCCTTTATTTTAGAATTTCTGGTGTGTTGTGCATCTCTTCCTCACTTGGAGGTTCCATTGTGACTGTGTTTTGTGTGAGAATGGTAAGTTAAATGTAGCTCTAGGTTGAGGCACATTTGTCTACCCTCCTTGTGCTCATGTTTCCTCATTTTCCCTCATTGAGAATGCTCCACCCCCTTCTTCTTGGTGCTACCACTCCCTTAGCTTAGGATTTTCCATTTTGTGCATATCCTTCTAACCTTGGTCCCTTGGCATGTTTGGATTAGGATTATTTAGATTTGTTTTCAGATTTAGGTGTAGTTTTAGCATTAGGAACAAGTAGAGGAACCAACCTTCTATGGAGGTCTATCTCACAGTGCAAGTACCAAAAATTTGAGATAGTCTGATGTTTCCTCAAATCCTTGGGTCATCCTGATTAAGGACGAATGCAATTTTGAGCTCCAACAATTACCATACAATCTTAAAAATCCTCAGCATAAATGCTTGAGTAAGAATTATAATATAATGTTCATTGCTTCCATTGTATACACCCAAGATACACTCAAAGGATGACATAAATCACTTCAAAACACTATTGCAGCAAGGATTTTATGAATGGACCAAAATATTGAAAAATATAGACTACAAGACAATATTTATGTAATGAACAAGAAAATACAATAACCAGAAGTTAAACCCATGTATTCCATAGATGCAACAAACATACGAATGCAATGAGAGTTATATTTCATTGAAAAAATATTCACATACATAGTAAAATCCATGAATAAATCAAAATATCTTGTTCTATTCATGTATTGGTTTTAACAAGGCGACATATAATGTATATCCTCAATGTCTGCCAATGGTTGTACAATGCAACAAACTTAACATTTACAACCTTAGATCTTAGAACTTTTTGTACTTTTAAGGAGAAATAGAAAACTTGAGCTAGAGCAAATTAACAACCAACTATAAACAAAAACCATCAACCCTTAGAATGAGGAGATGCCCTCATTCTTATATAATGTTTTCCTCAAAGGAATATACCCAAATTACCCCCAAAAACTAACTGAGAATAGAAATACTATGGGGCAAAGGATGTTAAACCCACCAAATTGAAAAGAAAGAATCCTCCAATTGTAAAAATCCCATTTTGCTATGCCAGGCAAGAGATATTTTATTTCATAATTGAAATTGTGGAGGTGCACAGGATATTCCCTTTTTCAATCAACCAGTTTTGTCTTCAACTACACTTCTATCCTTCATGTGTGCATCATCGGAGGGAGTTTTTTATCTGATTCGATCATTTGAACTAATCCTTCCTCCTTGTTTCCTTTGGTAAAGATAGTGAAAGAATTAGGAATAAAGAATGTTCTCATGATGGGTCTCGCCCAATGGCCTTGATCTCCTCCTATGCCTTTGGTTTGTCTATTCAAATGCATCATAACTTTTAGACATGTCCAACAAAAAATCCTTATTTTGCCCTATGTGAAATTGAAAGATTTTTTCCTTCATGGAGAAGATGTTGATTCATTTCGTAGATATAGAATTTTTCTTCTTTATTTTCTTGGCCATTTATATAATATCCTTCGAAGTGCACAAAACTTTGAAGGGAGGAATAATTATACCTTGTGAGTCTCAAAATCTAGTGCAACACACTTTTTGAGTATTTCAATTAATTTTTCCACATATGTAGTTTCTGAGTTAGAACTTCCTTCAAGGGGAAGCATATTTTCTATCTTGGACTCAATGTCATCAACATACTTTCCTCCTTTATCCCTCATATTCTGGAGCTTTCCAAAATAATGCCCCAATGTTTCAAATCTTAATTTAATAGCATACTCACATTGAAATCCTTTCCTTTTCAATTTAGGGGATTATTCCTTCCTTCTCCAATTCCTATCCACTCTTGGAATTTATGGTTTCAAGTTTGGGAACATGCCATTGAAACGTTCTACCTCACCTTGATATTTCTCAATTATTGCAGCACCATCATCCAAATTATCAGTAACTTGTTTGTAACATGCAATTACTTTTTGAGGATTTGGATTCCCCTCTCAATAAATTTATTCTCCCACTCTTTTGTTGCCTCATTCCTTGCAAGAACATCCTCGGAATTCCTCATAACTTTTCTTGTAATGTTAGGGGTAAGTACCCATGTGGTTTGAGGTACTTGGATGAATTTCCTAAAAATTCTTGATAGGACTTCAAATTTTTCCTTTAGTTGTTCTTTTATTTCCTTATCAATACTTTGGACAACATCCTGGAAAAAAACCTTGAGTTCATGTTTTATTCCTTCAGTGGATTGTTTACCCCAATGGGATTTGAGTAACTTAGAAATTAGTAAGGGTTGCATCCTTCTTCAAAATATCATTTTTTGGAGTAACAATTTCTAAGCATATTCTACCCTGATTTCATGCCAATATCCTAGACACAGTCTTTGCTTTCTTGCGTGGCCTTGAAGAACTCAGGTATGAAGTGCATATTAGACCATATTTGTTTATCTAATTTTTTTCTTTTTCTACTTTGGAAGACATAATTGTTTAACTGGTGTTACATGTCTAATTGGTGCTACAATCATTTCCTAAGAAGAATAAGGCATCACTTTAGTTTCAACCATTGATACCTTAACCAAGGTTAGTTGTTTCACATTAGGTCGCTGCTCATTTGTAGGGTTCTGTGGTTGTATTGCAGGATTCCATCTCAACCCCATATTTTATCCAATTATCATTTTAGTGGTATTAATGACCCTATTTTCCCTCATTTGTGAGGGGGAGGGAAATATTTCTTACTTGCATCAACATGTTTAGAAGATGATTCCACATGTTCACTAGAGGACAATGGAGCTATAGTTACAACAGGGGTTAGTATGCATGATTCTTTTTCATTTGTCTTTCTTACCATACCAATATTATCCACGCTTCCCAATATAACAACACTGAGATCTTGAACATCTTGGGGTTTCCCAGTACTTTCCTTTGGGTCCTCCATAGTATGTACCATTGTAGGTTGTACCATAATTACTTTTGTTCTCCTTCTC
>JAHRHJ020001558.1:0-21366 GCA_019776745.2 Taxus chinensis | reverse complement strand
TGCCTCGGCGTCGATCCTCATATATGGTCTATAAGCCTGCGGTATGTCTTGCACCAATCCAAATTGTCGCTGGCAACGCGATCTAGAGGAATCCTCTCATACTCACCTGGCTTGTGCCCTCGATCCCCGCAATCGCTCCACAACCCTCAACTCCCATTCCTCAGCTCTTTCTCTGTTTACCATATCGTTCCCGTAAGGCCTCTAAAGATATCCGCAAATCGGCACCCTCCTCGCCAACCTACCTATAATACCTCAATGTCACTCACTCTCTTCGTCATAGAGCCTGGATCTTGCCTCTGTTCTGTCTGGACCCACGTCTTAATCCCAACCTCTGTACTCAGACTCTCCTGACTGGATGGGTTCGGCCTATTGGTCGCACACACACATGTCTCATAGGCCCAACAGTGTAATAACTATGAACCATGCCAATGTGTCCTTGATTTCACCTACAAGCCCATAACCCTGTATAGCCCGCCAAATATGCAGGTGGCCCCTCGCAAAAGTCACGTTCCTTTTCTAATCATCTCCCAAATAAAAACATCAATGCTTGGAAAATCTTCCCCCTTCCTCCCTCGGTAATCCATAAATACCCTACCGTCCACCGCTATCATATATCACTGCTAACCTTGTCTCTCAGGGTGTGCTGCATACATTATGCCATCGTAATGTCAAACCTCACTGTGTCAATCTCGTGCGTATGGGACCAATACGACTGTATTGCTGCTCTGGCCTGCCCACGCTAGGCATTTCCTGATATACTGGTGTTTCCTATAATCATCAGTCTCAAATAACGGAACCATCTTCCAATGTCACTGTCATCTCCCCTGTTGGCAGAAAGGTAATTTGTCGCAGGATTCCATCTCTCAATCAACACCTGTAACATAGCATGGTTACGTGTGATTCTTGAATATAGCGGATTCCACTTACCCCAAATCATTTATCAATGTCCATTCAGTGGCTTTACAATTCCGCTCAGATTCTGAACACAGCGCTGGTACAGCTATCAAATTCAAATCCTCAACCTGCTTCTGCCTACATACATCCAAATACAACCAACCATACTCAATTCCTCAAAATCACCCTGGTTTTTTTCTCAATTCTGGAAATTCCTACAGCAACCGGTATCGTTTACCAGCTAACCGGTACCGGTTGAGGTACCGATACCGTTTATCCCGAAACCGCTATATCGGTCACTGTTAATTACAATACACACTTGCCTAAACACCACTCGACCAATACAATTGCTCGTTTATCTCCTTCTGTCCCTACAACATACCTGAAACCCGTTGATTACCTACCCCGTAACACTCAACCTCATCTATACCCTTGCTATCATGTTTTCCTTTCTCATATCTACCCACTTAATCTCCCCTCTTATTCATAAACATTCAGAAATCAAATCAACCCAAAACGTTTACCTCTTGGGTTACACCCGCACGTGTCGGTGGCACTTGTCTTCCCTCGCGTCCTACCTACTGATGCTCTCCCTCGTTCTGTCATGAATCACCCACTCTTTTAATTCACACTTTCTTCGACCATCCTGAATCTCAGAATCGCATTCACTTTCCCTGTCCCCTTTCTATCACCTAAATCTCTCATGTCAACATCCCTGTCTCTCAGTCGTCAAAAAAGCGTCGCGTTCGCGTATTTAACCTCTTGCATGGCTCTAAAAATAGAACTTAAGTTGCCACCCTAGCTTTTTCTATTTTTAGAAAAGCTCATACCTAAATAACCGGTATCAGTATATACTATAACCGATATCGGTCTATCAGCTACCGTCATCGGTCCCCTAACCGATATCGTTTACACACCTGCTTTTTAAAACATGGTTCTTTTCTTCATTTTTTTCTACCTAAATTTTTGTCGCGCCCCGCCTCTTTTCCTGCATCACAACACCATTATCCATATTTGTCCATCCACCACACATATCATTACAATTTCATTAACATCATCTATTTTACAAAAACAAACAAACCATCAACTAAAGATATCAAAAACTATCAATCTATACATCATTTGGATCCAACTCATCAGATACATATATAACAATGTCACAAAACCAGCCCAAACATGTAACAACATTTCATCATATAACATGTCATCCATATATACGTGCAAAAACAAACAAAAACATCAACATCATCCATATATCAACATGTCAACTAAACTCATCCTACATTATATATCACAAACCATTGACGAAATACTTAAAAACATTTTCAACACTGCATATGGATCAAAAACATCATCTCTATATATATATATACAATTTTCAAAAATACAATGTGCCCTGCATCGGGGCCTCTGTGATCTCATCATAAAACAACAACAAAGCCGGCACGCAGGCCCACAATAAATATCAATCAATCTCGACTCGGCTCGCAGGGGCGGTCCCCCTCATATCAAAAATATACTCGGCTCGCAAGCCGGTATCAAATGTACAACCCGTACTCGGCTCGCAGGCCGGTATATAATGAATGAATGAATCAAATACATGAATAAATGTAGGCACGCAGGCCTCTATCAACACAAACCGGTTCGCAGACCGGTGCCCATGTCCATATACAAAACTATGTGGGGATCCCTCAGCTCTCCCCACCACCCTCACACCTCTCTCCCCCTGCTGGTCCCTGTGGTGCCCTCTCGCCTCCTACCTGTAACGGACACGCCGGTGTGGCTGCACCTCCCTGTGATCTCTGACTATGCGAGGTCTCCACTCGGTGTGCCCACATATGGCTGATACTCAGCTCCGGTACTATCAAGGACATCCTGATAGTACCGGGCCTCCGCTCTAACCTCCATGTATCTATCCCGTGCCACGACCGTCGGTACTGGGGCTGGTGGTCCCCCCTGTAGCCCTCCTACTGCCAGTACCCCCCTGTGCCTATGCTGGTGGTGCCTGTGGCTGTGCTGTTGCACCGACTCCTGCTGCTGGTGTGCACCTGTGGTGTGCTGTGCCTGTGCCTGTGCCTGTACCTGTACCTGCGCCTGGGGCTAGCTGCCCCTGTAGGACACCTATCTGTGCCTGTGCAGCAGCAGCAAACTGTGCCCCTGTAATAGCTGCACCTGGCCCCTGAGCTGATCTCTCTCTGCTATCACTACAGCCAAGTCTGGCTGTGTGCGGCTTTGTGGTACTATCCTAGCTGCTCTCTGACCAGCCCACCAACCATGAATGCCCCCGTACACCCAGCATCATCACATCTACACCTCACCTGCTGGCCTCTCAGCAACCCAATCTGGGTCCAAGGGCTGTGGTGCAGGCAGTGGGGCCTCTACATCATCCCTCCTGTACTGAGGGAAGGGAGGTGGCTCGTCCTGTCGCAGCCCCATCTGCCTGCGTACCCTCTCTAGGGGGTATCCTCTCGTACTCTCCCGGCCTCCGTCCGTCTGCTATCCAGAATGTGTACTGGATCAGGCGCAACTGTAAGCGGGCTCCTCTGCGAGGGTGATGACCTCTGTAAGGTCTCCATACAATGTCTACCGCTGTCAGGCCCTCTAACAAATGTCTATAATACGCCACATCCTGACCTGCAAGAACTGCTCGTGGCTGGCCCACGACCCCCAACCACCTCTGAAAGCCATATCTGTATATGACCTGTGGCCCTGGTTGCTGGGGTAACCCTACTGGCCTGATGCATATGATGTTCTCATATGCCCAACAGTGAACAAAAAGGTAGAACAAAATCCCAAATCGCCTCATCCGGCGATAGCCCCATAGCTCCCTGTATAACTGCACCAGATATACTGGTGCCCAAGCGTAAACAGGTGTGCTCCTCCACCATCTCAAGCAGCACCCCCATCAATGCACGTGGAAAGCGGCCTCCCTTGAGTCCGGGAGGGTGAAGTAGGTGATCCCGATCATCATCAGCACGGCAAGCTGTGTCTCATGTCGGTGCGCATGGTACATGTCACCATACCCGATACTCGCGCTATGATAGGTAATTAGCGCGGCTGCATCTCCAAAAACTTACAAGATGCTGTCCATCGCCGTCTCTGAATCTACCTGGAACACTGCCTCTCCCTCGATCGGTAGTCGAAGGATGCGATACACATCCTCCAATGTGATAGTCATCTCCCCAGTCGGGAGATGGAACACATTGGTCGCCGGATCCCATCTCTCGATGAGGGCAACCATCAGGCTGTGATCTCTATCAATAGCTCTGTATCGCTGGACTCCGCCGAGTCCCACCTCGCGCATGATAGCCCAGTGTGCCGCGGATACGTGTGGCCTCATCCGCACCAACAGCGGGGGCATCCTATCCCGCATCGTCAACTGCTGACGTGCCTGCAAAACCAACCCACACCTTAGACCTATTCTTTATCACATCATCTACTTTACCCTTTATACCCCCTTTTATCCCCCCCCCCCGACCACACCCCGACTCTCGAAACCCCCCCTCTAGTCACACTACTTTTCCACTATCTCCCTCCCAACCCAACCCCAAACCAAAACCCAACCCAAACCCAAACCCAAACCCACAACCCAAACCCAAACCCAACAACAACCAAACAACAAACCCAACACCCAACCCAAACCCAAAACCCTAAACCCACCCACCAAACCCATACAAACCCACCCCCAAACCCAACCCAAACCAACCCCAAACCCCAACAAAACCAACCCCAAACCCCACACCTATACAACCCACCCCAAACCCATACCAACCCAACACCCAAACCCATACAACCCAACCAAACCCATAACCCACCTCCCAACCCTAACCCAACCCCCCAACCCAACAAACCCAACCCCACAAACCCCCAACAAACCCCCAGTGTCCCACCAAAAAAACCAAAAAAAAACCAAAACAAAAAAAAACAAAAACATCCAACTCCAACTGACGCCGGCCGATACACGACGACCGACGCCGGTCAGAAGCAATAAACCACCTTGCCCGTAAACTTTGCGACCGATGCTGGTCGCTTAGCGACCGACATCGGTCACTGTCATTTCCCAGAGCCGAACCCCCCGCGCGGCCCCCCCCCCCACCTACATTTTTTTTTTTCCTTTTTCTACCTACCATACCCTAACCCCCAACACCCTAAAAATCTACCCACCTAACCGCCTTAGCTTATTTTTACCTATCTACCCTCTCCCTTTTTCAAATCATTTCCATTTTCTTATTATTTCCTAAAAAATGTACATTCCTACCCAAACCCCAAATCTAGCTTAATACCATTCAAAATGCCAAATTAAAGAGTTTTGAACCTACCCGTACGACGACACGTCGTCGGGGTGGGATGGAGGGGTGGTGGTGGTCCAGCTAGTCCAGCCCCTCCTGCCTCCTCCTGCCTGTGCCATGGGTCAAACTTTGCTTTGCTGGGTCCTCTACTAATCAAATGTTGCCTGCTACTTACTCACTCAGGCCCACCAATAAACTCACTTCTCCACTCAACTAGTGCCACCTCAGCTCAACAAATGCACCGCTATCCAAAATCCACCTCAGACAAACTTAATTGGTTTCCAAATATCCACACACATAAGTGGGTGAGGATAAATATAATAAAGGTAAATAAAGTACCCTAGGTGAACATGAGCTAAGGTAAATACCTACTCTAACACTGGGAGCATCGAACTCATTTCTCCATATACTTATTATTCTCTAGCCTAGGCTTGAACTGAAGATATATGAGCACGGCTCCACTGTCCCCAATAGCCAAGCTTACTAGTTTTGTGTTGATGACATCTAAAATGAGCCTCTTAATGTAGGTAGATCGACCTAGATATATATATATGTTTTCCTGAGAGTGTGGTAGTCATAATCTACCTTGTCTGCATTCAATTTCAGATGGCGTGCATCAAAAAATATGAGAACTGAAGCCTGGAAGTAGTGCACTGTGAAGGCATAAGGTAGTTTTCAGCCATGGACTCCATGTCCCATCCTTCATGGAACCAACTGCACGATCCAGAAGTGCCCGGTACACCATGAACTATACTACCTTGCCTACTATTGAAGGTAACTCCTTTAGAATCGTGCCACTCCCCTGAAACCACAACATGAATTTGCCGTCATTCCATTATGTTTTCCCTTTGCTTGAATGGGCTACTCATTGATCGCTTCATTACAAATATTATCTCAAACCTCAATCATGCAAGGGTACTTCTTCAATCGAGCTCACCTGTTCGTGTTTTAGCATAATTAGGATACTTGACTTGATCAGGCCGACCAAATTTTCCTAGACCAAGACTAATAGGACATTTATCTCAACCAAACCAACCATTTGGTACTGCTTCCTCAAACATGCCTAAACATTCATGTACCTTACCCATTATATCCCTGGAGCTACTTCCTATGCCTTGGATACCAGGATTATATCAACATTGTTTGGATAAACTATCGACCTTTGCCTATGTATTGCTTGTTTTATCTTCAAATCGTGTACCCTGGTCGCACTACTACATTTCAACGTGCCATCTGCTTCCTTGAAGTTACCCCACCATCTTACCATCAGCTGGCATCATACTATTTATCCTTTATCAACCCTATCCCTGATTTCACGTCACCTCAATCTGTGATAGATTTGAGGGGGATTACCTATACCCTTAACCAGGGTAAACCACTTCCTTAAGGACTTTTTCATAAGTGCAGCTTTACAAATACAAGCTACATGACAACAAGGGGAAAATGTAGACACCAAATTTGTGTCTTACAACACCCTGTACCCGCATATCTTCAACAACTTCTCTCCAACCTCACCACCCTAAAACTGGCTTACACACCGAGTGATTTATTAATTACCTTGATAATTAATAAATCCACATCTCCTCTATTTGCCACCTGGTGATTTTGCCACCTCATTGCATGACCTAGACCTAACCCTAAACCAACCTAATTAAGACCTATGAACTTGGTCTAGTATCCACACCCATGACTAATTACTCTCATCACCCGCACCAAAACCAACCTAATAATGACTTGACCAAGCCCACAACTAATCCCTCAGTGAGAAAAGGAGGGAAAGATTGTTCATTTTACTAAAAATAAACCCTACTTTGACTTAACCGACATTGATTCCTACTCGACCGCCGTTGGTTACGTAACCTCCATTGGTTCCTTGTTAATGACCTCCCCCTAACCAAAAACAAAGGGGATCAGGAATTCATTTGGAGGATTCGACAAATTCACTTGGCAGAAAGCCAGTTTCACAAGTGAAGCCAAAGAGAAGAGCATCGAGCCGAAGACTGCAACAGAGCACTGGATTGCTATCACCCTCATTCAAGCATTGGAAAAGACTGAGGATAGCTTCATCAGCTCATTTTCCAATACTTTTTCAGATCATCCCAACTGAGCCTTACTGTCACCTACCACATTCCTTGGACCTGAATCTTCATCAGGAACAGTAAGTATTATCTTGAAGTTTCTTTGTTAGTACATTTTTCTTTACCCATGTCTATTACCTTCTAGGGAACCTGACCTACCTTCTGGCCTTCTGGAAGTCTACGACTATTCATTCCTTATGACTTAAGGAAGTTCCATTACTCAACCCTCTTTCATGTCTAACTTTAAGTATAGTAGTTATTGTGTACTTTGTATATTTACAGTTTCCTAGCCAGAAAAAAGGATTTCTCCACAATCGATCTGATTCTCAACGGTAAGTGCACACCTAAATATTTCAAACCCTTCATCCAATCTGATATCATAACCCTTTATCTGTTTCTCAAGTGACATAGAATCCCATACAGCTTGCTATTTCCTAGAAACATTCCCCACCTCAACATGTACTGTGTCTTGGTCCTCTTATTCACTCGAAATACACGTGATTTTAAGGTAAACATCCTTCATGACAGTAATCTCCAATGTCAGTTATTAGAATTCTTCTCCTGACCAATGTTAGTCCACTTTATCTTCAAAGGCTCCTGGTAGCCACAAGCACCTAGCATCTGCACCCTACTTGGAATACACTCACATACTTCCCTATCGTTATCATACGGTTCTACCTTCACTACCCATCAATAACAGGTGTCCAAGGCATCCCTTTCTACCTTTTCCAAGAGCTTCTAGCCTATCCTAAACTTCCTCTTCTACTTCTATTCTGAAGTAGAAACTAAGTTACAACCGTCCTTAGTGCCTCCAAGTCTATGGCTTATCCATGCTAACTAGTGTTGCAATAATGTCATCTTCCAATGGTCTGACTATCTGACCAAGTAAAACCTTAACAACCTACGTCCTTATCCATACTAATGGTATTGGTATAGACACCTGCAATTGGCATGTGTCAGTTGCTAGCTACAGTAAATTCATTGATTTCGCATGATAATCTAGATCATCCAAGCCATGTTATTAATGTTAATGCTAATTTAGATTATAAGCATAGATTAGAACTTCAATGTAAGACCCTAAGTCTAACACTGGATTTCCTGGCCCAAGGCTTGTTCCTTCATACTTTAGACCTTAATGCAAAATCTGGATGTGGTCTTCCTTTATCATGATATGCTTTACAATGGTAACTCGTTTGATTCCCAGAGTGAGCTAGGAGTTGGACTTCTAATAATAGGATCTGAATCATGAGTAGACAATTAAACACCCTTCAACTGTTGTCATATTCAAGCCATACAAGTGTAGCATATCAAAGAACTAGTCCTCAAAGGAATTAGTCAAGTCCATTCTCAGGGAGAAGTCTAATGAAAGACATCATGATCTAGTCATACTCTTTGCAGATTGTACATTCCTTTTAGAACTGAGGAAACATTCCTGTACGATGATTAAGAGTAAGGAACTATTTACAACATTTTGATAATCTTTCATCTAATATCTAAATTTTATCAAAATTCATCCACACACATAAGCCTTGGTAAGTGGACTAAATATAATAAAGTGGTGTAAATAAATTGTTATTCTTGATGAACATTAAAAAATACCAACCTTACTAAGGGAGATTTAACAATTCATCTTTTCATTGAAGCTAAAGCTTATCAATCCCGTTGGTCTGATTTAAGAATTTTAACATTAGATGTGTGCTAATCTAGCATGGTTCCATCGATTTCATAGTATATGCTAAGATAGTTTACACTCCTTAACACAAGTAAATCTCCATTCTATTACATAAAACTTTGTAGCCTTCATTAGTACAAGCCTGAATATGTTCTCGATTAGGCATGTTGTAGGAATCTTTCGACCTTCATCTCCATTAATAAGAATACTGGAATTTTCTATGTTTTCTGCTAACTGCTTGCAAGAATAAATTTCTTAAAACTATGGATGGTTACATTAGTTTAAAATAAAGTAGGACCTAGGGGAAGTGCGAACATGAGGACCCTTAGTAACTATGTGCTTGTGTTAGACTTAGGTGTCCATCCTAAAATCCTACTACACTAGTCAGTTACAACCCTGAACTTTGAGCAAAGAAAGCACGACTCTATGAGAACTGTAACAGTGCGAATCCAAATGGGCTAATTGGTGATCATTAAATCCTTTAATTTCATGAAATGATTGAGTCAAGTAGTCATGCAGATAAAGCTAAGTAAAATCCTGTCTATGTTATCTTGTAGCCGATTGGCAGGTTTCAAGTTAGAAAATCTATTGATTGTACATTTGTGGGAAGAAAGGAAATTTTATGAGCAGTCGGTGGCAGTTTCAGTTAATGAAGCGGGGAAAATGGACGTAATTGATCCTATCAATGAATTTTCGATCAGATTTCAACAAGTCACTGCCATTGAATTTAATAAGATCTGATGATTTGCAAAGGGCACATTTAACTTTTTCCCAATCTGTCTGTTCAGAATTCGCACCAGTCTTCTTGATGTTATAAAGCATATATGAATTAGTATCTTTCAGCTCCCTCACATGATAAGTCATCGAAAAATCAATATTTTCGTTCAATAAATTTCAACTTAAACGTTAGGAAAAGGAATCTCAAGGATCATTTCTCCCAAACCATATTTCATTTCAGAATACTTTCTTACAAATATAAAATTTAGGCCATCTTCTATTAGAAACTTAAGAAATCAATTGATCGATGTGTAACATCCTCATTTTAGACTTTAGAACAAGTGAATTTTTTTTTTTTGATAATTGCATACTGGTTCTAAATACATAATTTAGAACTCACAATTCAAATAACCATTCATATAACAGACAACCATATGCAGCTGTAATGACTCGGAATACCTCCGATCTATTCATTCCATGACTCGGTAATCTACCGATCTATTCATGAGTAATAAGAGTTAGTGTTTTTATTTAACACAACACTCTTGCGGTTCTCTTCCCTAATCTGGGATTCAGAATGCTCTGTCCAAGGAATCTAACTGAATAACTGTTACCATTATTCATCGGCATCTCATCCCTTAGACTAGGTGAATTAGGACAACGCAATCAGCAGCTTGCGATACTTTGGCCAAAGATTTGAAACATACTGTTCATGTCTCGTATTCCTTAACGGCATACTCGTCAATCTGGAATACGTCCTTCACCCCATTCATATGTTATATAGAATGTCTTATACTGACTACTGTCAGTCCTTCCTTTCACAACTGAATCACTCGGAGGCAGATTAACAAGGTGATAATGTTATATGGATGCCCACGAGGATTAGGGATATGATGACATACTGGTTCAACCTTGCAGTTCAACCAGTGTGTCATGATACCCCAAATCTCCTAGGCAGCCTTATAACATGACCACGTTCTTAATCGGTCCCAGGGTAACTCGTGCGAAATCAAGTGTAAATCTTAGCGATCAATGCAAAGGGTGTCGCCATAAGTCACCTGCATTGTTGTAACTTCGAGAAGATCCTAATCTTCTCGGAGGTACAACCCTGCAGTCGACTTTATGTCGTCAACCTTTAAATCCGCCTCGAAAAGATCTACTTAACAACAAGCATTACGCACTAGAGTTTAAATTACTTTAAAGACTTTTCCCTAAGGTTAGCCTTTTCCAATCCCTGGATTCTTTGTCTTAAGACGACCCTCCTCTATTAAACCCATTACATGGTAGAGGTATTAAGGTCAAGTTCTCATCAAGGAGTCATTAGAATACACCTGATTCTAAAACAACAGATTTGGACAATATCTCATAACCTTTACTTGAGATTGCCATCTGAACTCCATTGATTTATATCAGTTCTCTTAACTGAATTTATATCATACTTACTAGTATAAAGATATAAATGATTAAGAATCCAATTTAATATTGTCCTGTCATACTCAGGACTAGGGATTAGTAATTTAATCCAGCTTGTTTAGCGTTCTCTCTTAGGCTCAATTTTAACCTATCTTCTAGAAAGACAAATATTTAAATCCAATATTGCTTTTGCTAGAACAAATTAGAACTACTAAATACTCATAAGAATTCAATCTCATTTTCTTACAAGCTTTCATTGTCAATCACAAAAGCATCCATATTATACAAAGATAACGTATGCCCCTTCGTTACATAAACCGAAGAAGGTCATCCATCAGAAATAGAATACAACACATAAGTATCAAACACTTATTTCCATTCCTTTCAAAACTATACAATTACATTTTATGCAACAGCATACTTGATACAATGCTTCAACGGAAAAGAAACATCTTTTCATCATATAGTACATCTATAAAATCAAGCTGTAATTCATTATAAATCAAATAAACAATCTGATCAGCCTGTCAGATCTGCATTGCTTTTACCTCTTACGGCAACCATCTGCAAAAATAGTCAACATGAGTCAGTTCAATGAACTGAGCATGATAAGCACTAACTTTTAAAACAATTGCAATCCATCAATTGTTTTCATTAAACACCCTGTTTAAATGAGATCAAATATCCAAATAAGTAAACATATTCAGACTATGACCTTGTAATACAAAATGATTACAAATATGTAACTCTATCATTGTTACAAATAGTCTTAATCTCATTTCTAATATTTCATCAAATATTAAAAGAATCAAGGAACGAATGTACACAACAATCATTGAATCCAAAATCACAACATTGGTCAGATTGTTTCATTCTTCCAAAAAAAAGAATAACATAACAATTCGGGATTCCACCAAAATGTTACAAAACAATTTCCCACTGTTAGACAAATATCAACAAATATGAAATAAAGGAAGAGAAAGAACCAAATCCATTCATACTTCCTTTCACCTATGTTCATCACTGTACCGTCCTTCACATATGAAAACATTCAACCAGTGTATACATCCTCATTTTAGACAAGCCAGAAGCAAGATCACTTTTTTTTTTTATCAATTGCATACTGGTTCTACATAGCATAATTTCTTGAACTCACAATTCAAATAACCATTTATATAACAAATCAACCATGGATCAGCTGTAATGACTCGGAATACCTCCGATCTATTCATATACATGACTCGGTAATCTACCGATCTATTCAAGTTGAGTAACAAGAAACTACAAGTGTTTCGCTATTTAACACAACACTCTTGCGGTTCTCTTCCCAAATCTGGGATTCAGAATGCTCTGTCCAAGGAATCTAACTGAATAACTGTTACCATTATTCATCGGCATCTCATCCCTTAGACTAGGTGAATTAGGACAACGCAATCAGCAGCTTGCGATACTTTGGCCAAAGATTTTAAACATACTATTAATGTCTCGTATTCCTTAACGGCATACTCGTTAATCTTGAATACGTCCTTCACCCCATTCAAGTATTAGTGTGATATCATATGTTATATAGAATGTTTTCACTGACTACTGTCAGTCCTTCCTTTCACAACTGAATCACTCGGAGACAGATTATCAAGGTGATAATGTTTTATGGTTGTCCACGAGGATTAGGGATATGGTGACATACTGGTTCAACCTTGCAGTTCAACCAGTGTGTCATGATACCCGGAATCTCCTAGGCAGCCTTATAACATGACCACGTTCTTAATTGGACTCTGAATAACTCATG
This sequence comes from Taxus chinensis, assembly GCA_019776745.2. Taxonomy (NCBI): domain Eukaryota; kingdom Viridiplantae; phylum Streptophyta; class Pinopsida; order Cupressales; family Taxaceae; genus Taxus; species Taxus chinensis. The sequence continues at coordinate 8,514 of JAHRHJ020001558.1, read as the reverse complement.
CGAAGTCAAGTGTAAATCTTAGCGATCCATGCAAAGGGTGTCGCCATAAGTCACCTGAATTGTTGTATCTTCGAGAAGATCCTAACCTTCTCAGAGGTACAACCCTGCAGTTGACTGGTGTCGTCAACCTTTAAATCCGCCTCGAAAAGATCTACTTAACAACATGCATTACGCACTAGAGTTTAAAATTACTATAAGGACTTTTCCCCAAGATAAGTCCTTCCTAATCCCTGGATTCTAGTCGTCTTGAGACGACCCTCCTCTATTAAACCCATTACATGGTAGAGGTATTAAGGTCAAGTTCTCATCAAGGAGTCATTAGAATACACCTGATTCTAAAACAACAAATTTGGACAATATCTCATAACCTTTACTTGAGATTGCCATATGAACTCCATTGATTTACATATCAGTTCTCTTAACTGAATTTATATCATAATTTTTAGTATAAAGATATAAATGATTAAGAATCCAATTTAATATTGCCCTGTCATACTTAGGGCTAGGGATTAGTAATTTAATCCAGTTTGTTTATCGTTCACTTTTAGGTTCACTTTTAACCTATCTTCTAGAAAGACAAATATTTAATTCCAATATTGCTTTCGCTAGAACAGATTAGAACTTCTAAATACTCATAAGAATTCAATCTCAGTTTCTTGCAAGCTTCCATTGTCAATCACAAAAGCATCCATATTATACAATGATAACAATGCCCCTTCATTACATAAACCGAAGAAGGTCAACTACCAGAAATAGAATACAACACATAAGTGTATCAAACACTTATTTCCATTCCTTTCAAAACTATACAATTACATTTTATGCAACAACATACTTGATACAATTCTCAACGGAAAAGGAACATCTTTTCACATTTAATACATCTATAAAATCAAGCTGTAATTCATTATAAATCAAATAAACAATCTGATCAGCCATCAGATCTGCATTGCTTTTACCTCTTACGGCAACCATCTGTAAAAATAGTCAACATGAGTCAGTTCAATGAACTGAGCATGATAAGCACTAACTTTTAAAACAATTGCAATCCATCAATTGTTTTCATTAAACACCCTGTTTAAATGAGGTCAAATAACCACAGAAGTAAACATATTCAGACTATGCCCTTGTAATACAGAATGATTACAAATATGTAACTCTATCATTGTTACAAAATAGTCTTAATCATTTTCTAATATTTCATCAAATATTAAAGGAATCAAGGAACAAATGTACACAAACAATCATTGAATCCAAAAATCATAATATTGGTCAGATTGTTTCATTCTTCCAAAAAAAGAATATAACATAACAATTCGGGATTCCACCAATATGTTACAAAACAATTTCCCACTGTTAGACAAATATTAACAAATATTAAATAAAGGAAGAGAAAGAACCTAATCCATTCATACTTCCTTTCACATAAGTTCATCACTGTACCGTCCTTCACATATGAAAACATTCAACCAGTAAATAAATGAACAAGTTAAGACAAGCCGCAAGCAAGATCGCTGTTCTAAATCAAGAAATAGAAACACAGCAAAACTCCTGTACAGCAACTAACACATCAACTATTCATAAATCAACTCTGAAGCCCAATACTAGTTTCTTTTACACAGTAAGGCTTTGACACAAGTTGAAAACAAGAAACTTCAAGCTTATCGCTGTAAACAACAACCATATTGCATCAAGCAATTTGAGGTTTCCTAGGAAGACTATGCTATGATGACCACACAGTATTTCCAAATCATGCTCAGTCAAATTGGACTGAATAAATGGAAAGGAACTTAGCATACCTATTCTTGCTTAGTCAAAATCGGACTGAAGTAAACAGAAAAGGAATACAACCAATCGATCCTTACCTTGGCGCATGCAAATTTTTAGTGTGGTATTCGTGACTCACCCTAACAGGGCCAGAGCACGAAACAGTCATCCAAACTCAAGGATCTCAAACAGGGACAAAGACAGTGCCCAAATGTCACAGTTCAGAAAGAGACAGAAGTACCAGTTACCTTTCGAGAATTCGAATGATTCAAACGGACGTAACAATTCAAAAAATTGCATATGAATTCATACTAATATTCATCAACGACGCATAATAAGAATCAGACAAACAATTAATCTCTAATTTCAAACCAAGAACCCAACTGAACTCTGTCAATATTTTTACACAAATTAGTACAGGTTGAAGACGTAAATGTTCACCTAAAGAATCTGTACCACAAAATCCATGCAACACAAAAGTATTTCAAGAAAATAACAGAGGTCTTTAGTACATGTTATTCCTTCAAGTCACTAGTTCATCACTCATCATCTATTAAACATATTCAACTTGAACAACGGCTCAAATGTAAATATAAATCATTCAATCGACTCCTCAGAGTCGATCAGATTACAACAATTGTAAATCTATATATACACACTGTGTTCTGTCCACGATTTTAATACCCATAACCGCTGAACCTAACAACATCGTAGTATGAAATTGGTTGATGAATCCTTATATGCCATTCTATGGCAATCATTCAGAATAAAAACAAGTGTAAGCAAATCAAATACCCATTTCAAGCAAGGAAATCAACTGAACCGCTTCGAAATTTTTGAACAGCTTACACAAAAGAAATGCAAATGCATACCCAGCAAATCTATACTCATTATTTATTAGCAAATAACAATGGCCAAAAGAACTATCCATTTCTCTACAAGACTACCACGAAATTCAAACAACAAAACTCAGGGATGAATCCACATTCTCAGCAGTAGATAGCTATTATATGATTCAATCAAGGACTCCACTGAGTCATTAAAATAAGGTATAGATGTAACAATATTATACACAGTCAACAAATAATCCCGTTACCACAATAACAAGGAAGAACAACTTCCACTGGGTCGTTTAGACTAAGGTAACACAACAGTTACCTGCTCTCAAGCTAAAAATTAGAAGACAAATGAAACCAAAAAAGTATCATTAGTCACTGTCAACAAAAACCACGACAGAGCTTACCAAAGATTTCGAATAACACTGAACAATCAAATAGGTATTCACCAGCATCCTTCCCATACTGTCTCCAGAACAAGCAGTGACGATCAAAAATCGACAGCCAACATACAGTGGTCTTATACTACTACACAGGTATATTCGACGGGTTCACGCCAAACAGGCTGAGCATTCATACCTTAAAAAAATATAAATATCTCGCATATATTTAAACCAGAAAGAATACTCACAAGGGAATAGAGCCGACAATTCGAATTTCAACAAACACCCATCTAGAGGAAATTGCGAAATCGAATCAGAAGAGATACAGTACCAAAAATCAAACAAGATCTCCATAGAAAATTCATCTAAATTTTCTACAAAACAATTGAAACAGAGTTGTTCTAATGAAATCACTTGAAAGACAACAAGATATTTAAAGGTTAGGGCCTAACATGCCTGGATTTTTGATCAAATTTCCGAAGCAGACCACAGGAAGAGCTCAAACTTCCTTTTCTTTTTCCAAGATAAAGCGACCAACAAAATTTTGCTATCTCCATCACATATATATCCTCCAAGACAGAGAAAAGAGCTAGAGTAGATTCATACTTGCCATGCAACTCAAAGAGAACTGGTGCAAAAAACCAGTAAACAAGCAGAGTGAAAACCGAAAATTATGACAAGCCAAACAAACCCTCAAACTTCCCATTTACATGCCTTCTCGCGAGTTCCGAGGCTCGTTTACCGAGAAAATTGAATGCCATTAAACCAACTTTCCCACTTAAACTCATCTTCCATCGACCGCCAAAATTGGCGACAGTCCAATCCAAACCTCATGTTCATTTCCAAATTTAGCGACCTGCCACGTCAGAACAAGTTAGCTGTCTGCCTAAACCTTCCACCATGACCTGTCCCTCATCCTTATCCCTTAGCATTAATTTCCATAGAAAACGCCGCCCATGGTTTGCCACCCCTCCATAGGCCCCTTCACAATCTCCTCATTAGTTACGTTAGTATCTTAGGTTAGAATTTAGGGTAATACCCATACTAACCAATTTACACATAGATACTAACTTAGGATACTAACACATAGCCTAGGTCTAGGTTAGACTTAACAATAATCTAACCCCTAGGTTAGGTTTTAGTTTTAGGTTACTAACCCTTAATAATTCCAGTTAGGTATAACATTTTTATGCCAACTCGAAAAGACCTAAAATCATGCATCTCCGCACAGGATTCACAGAGTATAGCAGCCTGTTAGGCTTATTGCAGGAATATGTATGTCAACGAATTATTACCTGGTCTACAATCCGAGACCTTCCAGATATACTTTGATATCGGGAACCATTTCATTTCCCAAGATCAGCCTGAGTCATACTCCTGACCAGCTTAATCAATGCTTCCTTACCTTACAACCTGTTCAAGGTCTGTGATCTAATTCATCACAAACAGATTTAAAGCATTACTTGGATCAATTCCACTGATCCAAGTCTAGATATTATAGATGAATAATCTCTATAATTCATTCTGAGATCAGATTAATATTCAGACACAAAATGAAATAAATAAAAGAGTCTATTCATATTTTGACTCAGTCAAGATCTGCAATCTGCAAGGAAATTACAATACATATCAAGCATGATTTCTAAATCGAGGAACACATCCTTATACAAGAAATCACATATCAACACTTGTATGTCCAGGAGAAAGTAACAACAGTTTAGGGTGTTACAACTAGGAAGTACTTTGAGCCAAAAGGATGAAAATGGGAATGAACATCCAATTTACTTTGGGAGTAGAAAAATGAGCAGTGCTGAGGTAAACTATATTGTAACTGAAAAAGAGGCTCTAGCTATCATTTTCGCTGTAAAGAAGTTTAGAAATTACTTGCTAGGGCAGAAATTTATAGTTGTAACAGATCATTAGGCTCTAAAATATATTGTCAATAAGCCTAACCCATCAGGGATGATAGCAAGATGGATAATTTTGCTACAAGAATTTGAATTTGATATTATAGATAGACCAGGAAAGAAGCATGTCAATACAGATGCACTCTCTCGAGCCTATGATGGTTTAGGATCATCTTGTGATGATGATGATTTCCCCGATGCAGCCTTGTTATCCCTTGACACAATCCCTAGTGAATACATAGATATTTGGAATTATTTGAATGAATTCAAGTTTCCTGATGGTGCCAATGCAAAGACTAAGAGAAATATTACTCAAGCCAGTCATCCATATTCTATTCTGCATGGAGTATTATTTTGAATAGGACCTGATGGACAGTACATGAGGGCAGTTGGATGTGATCAAGGGAAGAAACTACTAGATGAATTCCACAATGGTACATGTGGACACTTCTCTGGACAACTTACAACAAGAAGGATCTTGGATGCAGGTTATCACTGGCCCACTCTTTTTAAAGATTGTTATAATTATTGTAAGACCTGTGATATTTGTCAAACACATGGTAACCATAAGACTTCATCAGCTCCATTATGTCCTATTCTTCCACTTGGTCCCTTTGAAAAGTGGGGAATAGACATTGTAGGTCCACTTCCAACTACCTCAAGCCAAAATAAATATATTGTAGTTGCCACAGATTATTTAACCAAGTGGGTTGAAGCTAGGTCATTGAAAACAACTTCCATGGATGAGGTGGCAATGTTCATATATGAACGCATTGTCACTAGATTTGGTTGTTCATTAGAAATTGTAACAGATTAAGGAAGCCACTTCATTGATGAGGTAGTAGAAGCCCTAGTCAATAAATTTTCTATTAAGCACAGGAAGGCAACAACATACAAGCCAACCACAAATGGATAGGTAGAACGAACAAATTTTGTGTTGTGTCAAATTCTAGCAAAAGATGTAGCCTTGTAGGTACATAAGTGGGATAAAAGGATTCATGCAGCATTGTGGGCATATAGGGCAACATCAACGTCAGCAACAGGATACTCCCCATTTCAGTTGGCCTATGGCATATATCCAGTTCTTCCTATTGAGTTTGATATTCCCACTATGAGAGTTATGAAAAATGAAAGGATGGATGAAAGTGATTTAGTAAAAGAAAGGTTGGTACATCTTGATTTGCTATAGGAAATGAGGGAAATAGCAAAGGATACAAGCCATAAGAAGAAAATGAAGCAGAATGAATACTTTGATCAAAAGATCCATTGGTCTCCATTTCATGTGAATGACTTGGTTCTAGTATATGATTCTAGATACAAAAAAAGAAGACAGAGAAAATTTCTTCCAAAATGGATGGGGCCCTACAAAATAGCAGTTGTGCATGAAAATGGTATGTACCGACTGGAGGAATTGGATGGCACTCCCATTACAAAATGGGTCAACCACAACAAGTTGAATATTTTCCAAGCACCAGAATAGTCTACTCTGAGGACAGAGTAGAATCTAGGAAGGGGGAAGATGTCGACACTAAAATTTTCCTCCGCAATTTCTATTTCATTAATGTATGTATTAGGAATAGGATGTTGTTAAGTGTAATTAGTAGTAGCGTCTGATAGAAGACAACGACACCATCAATACCATGCCGCCGATAATGTAGAGTATGGTAACAGTCAAAGTACAATAGGAATGTTGTAAAAAGTAAATATTTGTCGTAAGTGGTCTGGTAACGTTAAAATGTTAAAGTTGGGATAAGTAGAGAAGTAGGGTCTACATGATTAGGAATTAGAAATATTATATTGGTAATAAGGACAAGGAGTGAGGTCATAAATATTTTGTGTATTTTATTTTTAAAAATTCTAAAAATGTGGAACCCATGTGAAATGATAAGGTTTATCTTATCTTAAGAGATAAGCTTACATGTACAGATAAGAGTTACGGTATGGAATATGATTTGTCAGAGTGGATTTATTATCCTATCTTAGAGATAAGATGGATAAGCCTGGAAGTTCTATAAATAAAGATGCCACCCCCCCTCATTTAGCATAGAAAGAAGTAGTGAGAAATATTGTATGAAGTGTGTAAAGGAAGCCATCAGTTTAAAGGTGTGTTGAAGAAGCCATAAAGAGGTGTAATTGTAAAGTTTCTTCCATAGTATTGGTGGAAGGAAAGTGAAGTCAATAACACTTGAAGTACCTCATGGGTGAGATTGTAACAATTTCATGTTAATATTATAATTTACTTTGATATTTCAGATTTTTCATCATTCCGTCTTATCATAGTCGATGGTATTCTTGTGTTACGTTTGTTTCTTTGTTTCTAGATTACATCCACCAAACTAAAGGTTGTGCATTAGTAAATAATCATAACACGAGGAGTTTCCAGTGAAGAATTATCATAGTGCCGGATTGGTGATGATAGGACATCATTTAGCAATGTTAATGCACAGTAGCCTATGACTATATCTACCTAATTGAATGAGCTTATTACCGAATGTTTCTAACTCCATGTTGTCGTCCTGAACCAATGGGACCCTTCAATTCCTATATATATACTCATCCCCATTCATTTTTTCCCATTTGCACTTGTAGGTTTCTCTGAACTAAAGTTTTTTAGATTGTCCACCACCATTGTAAATGGTTTAGTCTACGATCATGATTCCTCATCCACTTCCAGTATTATCCACACATGACATGACTACCTCTTCACATCATAAGTAAATGTTAGGTGTAATCAAAATTAATGAAGAGACAAATTTAATATGCAAATATTAATTTACAAAATAAAGGAAATTTGGAATTACATAAAAATATGAAATTATACAGAATGAAAAAAATGAAACAAATTTAAAGTGGTTCATCCTTTCCTGGACTACGTCAACTGAAAACAAAAGTCCTTTATATAATTATCCAATGAAAATATAATTACCATAAACTTGCAGCAATACACTACAACACACAAAATTTATGCATAACTATGCATTTTCATATCTGCAACAAAGCTTCCCTCCCTCTTTCTAATTAGCACTTTCTTCGTCTCATGTCACACTTATTTTCACGCTTCTCTACATAGCCATTTATTTAGCATAACCAACAACATATATATATTCCCACGCCCCATCCTCTTCCATCTATTCAGTTTTCACAACAAGAGGAACTACTCGATTATGCAACAGTTACAATATATGTTTTTAATTTTTTATTATGGAGAAAAAAATATAATGCCTTGATTTTAAAATTAATGCATACTTATAAGGAATATCCAAAAAATAATTAAAATATGAATTTCCTTAGGTTTTATTTCTATCCATAACCAACAATCTCCCCCTTGGAGATTGATCAAAAAAAAAAAAATAGATCCAGAAATCTAAGTCAAAAAAATTTAATTAATTTTTTTTATGACCTTTGGGCCCCTTTAGGCTTATTAAAATAATACCATTAACATTTGCTATGTTTTAAGTAAAACAATCCAAAATAATGTAAGAATATAAATGACACTACACATTGATTGATTATAGAGTTCAACAATAGCCTACTTCTCCGGGTTCTTATCGAACCATTCCCCTAGTCAAAATTTGTAAGTACAATATTATTTCTTACAATAAAACCTAATGGAACTTTACT
>JAHRHJ020001557.1:0-21402 GCA_019776745.2 Taxus chinensis | reverse complement strand
AGGTGCCACTGCTATTGGTTATTCCTGCCCTTATCCACCAATCTCCACTTTTTCCCGCATCACCTACCCTTGGCTTTGCTGACTAGCCTTATTTTGACTTCAATCAGCCCGACCCACGGCCGCAACCAACCATTTGGCTCGACCCAAGGCCGCAACCAACCATTAGGCCCGACCCAAGGCTGCAACCAACCATTTGGCCCGACCCACGGCTGCAACCAACTATTTGGCCCGACCCAAGGCCGCAACCAACCATTAGGCCCGACCCAAGGCCGCAACCACCCAATCAGGCCCGACCCACGGCCACAACCAACCAATCAGGCCCGACCCAAGGCCACAACCAACCAACCATGCCTGACCCAAGGCCGCACCCAACCAATCAGGCTAGACCCATGGCCACAACTAATCAATCGGCCTGACCCAAGGCCGCACCCAACCAATCAGGCCTGACCCAAGGCCCTCACCAATCAGTCGGCCCGACCCAAGGCCACACCAATTAAGTACCTCGACCAAGACCCGTAAATTACGATTTTATCCACCCATCATGTAGCTTTTTGTTCAATCGCACTCACCTGTTCATGTTTTTAGCATGATTAGGATACTTGAATTGATCAACCGACCAACTTTGCCTAGACTGAGACCGTGACATTTATCTCAACCAAACCAACCATTTGGTACTGCCGAACATGCCTAAAAGTTCCTATACCTTACCCATTATATCACCTGGAGCTACTTCCTATGCCTTGGATACCAGGATTATATCACCCTTGTTTGGATAAACTATCGACCTTTGCCTATGAATTGCTTGTTTGCTCTTCAAATCATGTACTCTGGTCGCACTACTGCATTTCAACATGCGTCTGCTTCCTTGAACTTACCTCACCATCTTACCATCATCACAAAACCATTCACCCTTTATCAACCCTATCCTTGATTTCACGTCACCTCAATTTGTGATAGATTTGAGGGGGATTACCTATACCCTTAATGGGAGTAACCACTTCTTATTATTATCAGTGCAGCTTTACAAGACAAGCTACACGACAACAAGGGGATAATGTAGACACCAATTTTGTGTCTTATGACACCCTGTGCCCCGCATCTCATTTCGCAACCTAACCTCACCACCTAAACCTTGCACAATTATTTATTAATTACCTTATAATTAATAAATACACATCTCCAAACCTGCCACCTCATTTCGCCACTTCATCATAACGTAGCCCTAACCCTAAAATAACCTAATTAAGACCTATAACTTGGTCTACATCCACACCCATGATTAATTACTCCTCACCCGCACCAAAACCAACCTAATAATTACTTGACCAAGCCCACAACTAATCCCTCGGGAGAAAAGGAGGGAAAGTTGGCTATTTTACTAAAAATAGCCCACTTTGACTTAACCAACATCGGTTCCTACTCGACTGCCATCGGTTATGTAACCACCATCGGTTCCCTGTAAATGACCTTCCCTAACCAAAAACAAGGGATCTGGAATTCATTTGAAGGATCCGAAATTCACTTGGCAGAGCAGAGACAAGTGAAGAAAAGAGAAGAGTTTACAAAGAAGGACATCGAGCTTAAGACTGCAACTAAGTAACCAGAGCCCAGTGACACTCATCCAAGCATTGGGAGAGAAGATAGCTCACTTTTGATTGTCGGATCATCCCACCTGAGCCCTGCCTTCATCATCACAATCCTTGGACCTGTATCTTCATCAGGAACTAGTAAGTAGTGTCTTGTACATTTTTAAATAACATTTCTTGAACTTATGAATCACAGTAATTATAAGTTCACTCATAGATCTACTACTCGGTAGCCCCTGTATCTAACTGTCATTCCTCTACCCTTACATTTCCCCAAGAACAACCCCCACACTCTCTGAGTCTTATCCATCACCCCATTGCCTATCCCTAATCATTTTCCAACCTTATAAACACCATAGCCGCCTTATAGCCAACCTTTATTAAAATCCCCTAAATCACTGCCCCTACCGATATCGGTTATCAGCAACCGGTACTAGTTATACAGTGACTGGCATCAGTCACTGTGACTCAAACCAAAACTAGCCTTTCCTCTAGTGCTTTTTAACGAGGTAACTAAATTTTAATTTTGCAATAATTTCTTTGTTAGAATTTGTGTTAATTCGTATTAAGAGGGGAACTGACCACCTTCAAAAGGAAGTCCAATATTTCCTGGGCCCAAGGCAGTTCCCTCATTTATTGTCTAACTAAAATCTAGTGGTCTTGTATTCTTACTTGTAGGTAGTCCTTCCTAGACAAAAAGGAGTTCTTCGCAATCGATCTGATCTCTCTATGGTACACGCGCACCCTCTCAACATTCAATAGGTATTCCTCCTAGCCCTAACCCTTATCTGTTTCTAAAGAGAATGAAAGGATAGAAGCAACTCTATTATAGGAATGGAAACATTCTGTGTGAAACAAGTACCCATAATCATCTCCAGATAAAAATTATTATTTTGTAGAGTAGTAACCATCATATTTTTCAAATGTATCACTTGTAGAAGAAAAAATGTCTAAATCAATATCCGCGGTGTCATTTTCCAATGTAATTAGTCGAGGTGGGATCCTTCTTACATAATTTAGTTTCCTTGTCCTTAATTATGGAAACCCATGTATCTAATATTCTATAACATTATCTGAATTATCACTTTTAGCTTCATTTTTGAATGAAATTTCACCTTCTAAATTTGGTTCAAATTCCTTATCAAAACTAGAAAACTTGCTTAAGTTGTATACCCCTTGAATATCATCAAACTATTCTTCTTCAGAGTCATGCGATACGTCTTCTTCCCATGCAACACTCATTCTTGCATGTAAGAGTATATGTACACATATGCCACCTACTTGGAGTGCAACTTATTCTTCCTCAGAGTTGAGTATCCCATTATAATCCACGAACTACTCCAAAGCTAGGATAACATTATACGAAGGATTCAAACTACATTTTCTATGACCTCAAAATTGATCCTCTTCTTCATAGCCATAACATTTACTTCCACATTTTCCAGTGCTCCTAGCGGTTTCCTAGATGATCCATCTGCTAAACCAATACAATACCTGGTGGGTTCAAAAGGAGGCCTACCTAGCCTCTCCCAAGTGTTTTTGGACATCATGTTTATGTCCGTGCCAAGGTCTAGTAATAATCTTGTGATGGTGGTATCAAATATGTCAGTGTTTAAGTAGATAGCGGATTTTTCCCATGTGTGTTGTGTTTGGAATATATTTATTTTCTTATTATTATGTCATGCTTCAATTCTCTGGACATGAAGAGTATTTTCTTATTTATTATAGTACTTGCTAAATTACTTTAATTTTCCCACCAAACCATGGTTGATTGTCAATTTAGCTATTTCCTTCAAAGCAAGGATCTCTTCTTCTACAAAATATTTTTTCTCCTTTTCTTCCAAGGCTTATACCTCTTTTACGAATGCCTTAATTTTCTCAATCTCTTTCATATAGAGGTCTTGTTTGATTTCTTTAGGGTTCCATTCTTCTTCAATAGAATAATTTTCTTCTTGTCGTAACCTAATTATTTTCAAGGAGGAATACCTGTGATTATGTAGATGGTATGCGCACGTTGTAGAATTTGATCAGACTGAATGTGAGAGCTTCCCTTTGGCTAGGAGGAACAACCTGTATAAGAAACAAAACAAGACCACCAAATGATATTAAATAGCAAATGATAGTGGACTGCCTAGTGATTGCTAGTTCTAGGAAGTGTGATACTTCCTAGATGGTTGTCAATCCACTGTTTTTATTAAATTAATGAAAGTAAATACGAGAAATAAAGGTCCTATTGCTAACACTTTGATTTAGGTATCTCAAAACATTATCAACACACTAGATTAAGAAGAATATTGAAATACAAACTAATCTAGCATTAGGAAAGGTATGTTTCTAGTTGGGGAAGGTCACAGAGGTGTTAGGTAAGGTCACAGGGGTTTCTAGTAAGGTCTGGATGGAATTTTAGGTTAGTTATGGGTTGTTTGGTGGAGGTTAGAAATAAGACACAGTGACCGATGTTGGTCTAGTGACCGATGTCGGTAAAGAGGTGAGACCAACGATGGTTAAGGTGACTGACGTCGGTAGGGGCAATTTGGTAGTAATTAAATAAAAGCAGTTTTTGACACTTCTCTGTGATTGCACAGAGAATGAAGGGAGAGTGGTTGGGTTCGTAATATTACCAAGAAGACTCAGGAATGCATAAAGGGCAAGTACGGAGAGCCAAAATTTTGTAGGTGGTTGGGTTGATGGATTGGTGAGAAGGTGGAGATAAAGGAATACAGGAGAAATAAATGTATAATGAAGGAAGTAATGGATCTAAACTTTAAGAAAGCATAAAATGATTAAAATCACGTATACTTACTTACATTTGCAGATCTAGTAGGTGAAGGAGGATGGTAGTTGATCCGTGAAGAACCTTAGTGTTCAGTGCTCGTGGAAATACTCCTAGAGTGTCCCCGTGAATATTCTAATACCTTGGGATGAGATTCCAATGCTTTCTTGGGCTTGTGGTTGAGTATTTTGTGTCGTCTAGATGCTGAGAGGCTTGGATTTGTGTTTTAATGCAATAGTTATCCCAAAACTAAAAAATGATAAACCCCGGGTAATAGGTTTCAAAATTTTATATAAAGTAACAGATGATGGTTAGGTGACTGGCATCGGTTGAGGAATAACTGACATCAGTTAAGGTGAGAAAGTCTAGGTTTACCAAAAATAGGTAGATCTTCCCAGATTTGGCATGCTTTCTCATTGAGTCTACTTAGGAAAGTGGATTTCTTGTTAAAAAAGGTAGGAAGGTCATAGAAGAAGTCCAATTAGGTTTAGGAAGAAGTCTTAGTTAGTTAGGTCAAGTGGTGACTCAACACTGGGAGTGATGACTCAGTGCTGAGAGTGATGACTCAGTCATTGTGAGTTAAATGCCCCTAGAATGGGTCTAGGGTGAGGTGTAATAGGTGAGGTGGAGGTGTGAGGGTGAAATTAATTTAATTAAAATAATTAAATTAATTAATAATGTGAAGATGAATAATTAATAATGGGATGATGGGGTCATGATTAATTAAATATATTATTAATTGATTGAAGGGGACCAAGGGGAGTGTGACCCAAATTTGGTGTCTACATTTTCCCCTTTTTGTTGCATAGCTTGTATTTGGTAAGCGATGCTGACAAAAACAAAAGTGGTTGCCCCAAATATAGGTGAGAGTGGGGTTGGCCCAGGTAGGAGTGAAGGTGATCCCCCCTCAAACCATGAACCATTGAAGTTGGAGGAAGCAACAGTGAGTGGTTTGATAAACAGGTTAATAAAAAACAAGGGTGGATGGGGTGTAGGTAAGGGTAATGGGTAATAAGTGATCAGGTCAGGTAATAGGTAATGGAAATCAAATGCATGCACATGTATAGATTGTGATACACAGTACCAGGTGGAAGATAGCTTGCAAAACTCTACATTGTCAAAGGTCGATAGGTTTATCCAAATGAGGTTGAAGTGATTTAGGTATCCAAGGTATAGGATATGGTCATGAAGCACAACGAGGTCAGGTGTAGGAATGGGTAATAGGTTTTGTTCCATGGCACCAAAGGTATGGTCAGGATAAACATCATGTCATTAGGCAAGGTAAGGTCATTAGGCTAAACAACATGGGTAACAACATCACAAGGTATAATGAGTACACAAATTCAAATGTCACAAAAGGTGGTTCAGGTCAGGGTATGTAGGTCAGGGCACAGGTAGGGCCAAGGTATAGGTAAATAACATGTCCCTAAATGCAATTAAGGAAATGTACAGGTAATTTAGGCTTGTGGGTAAGGTGTAAGTGGTGTTGGTAAGGGTAATAGTTGTATGAGCAACATTGTTTCAGGCTAAATGAGCATAGGGTAGGTCAAATGGTTATGTCGGGTGACCGATGTCGGTTATAGCTTAACCGACGTTAGTTGGCTAGGGCACGACATGAACGATGTCGGTCATGTTGATTTGGGGCTAAAAAAGGAAAAATCCTTGTTTTACAGATTCATTTGTTTCTTTTCCATTTGTGGAAAATGACAGAGAAGAAGTGGAAAGTGGAAAAAATGATGGTACGAGGTCTCTAGCTGAGTTGGCGACTGAGTAGCAGGTGACTGGCATTCGGTAGGCGGGTCCATGAGATTGATTGGAGCTATTTGATTGGCTGTGAGGTGCATGGTTGGATTTTGGCATGGCAGAGGTGAGAGAGGGAGCGGGAGGACCACTAACACATAGGGACCAGAGGTGCCACCATGGAGACGACACCGAGTAGAGGTAGGAGACTATCTAAATCTTTCAGTTGAGTTAAAAAGATTGAAATTGTTTTGTTTATTGTGGGTGCAGTTTGGGTAGAAATTTAATTTTGAAAATGTGGTTAAAATGAATGAAACAGGGGGTGGGAAGGTCAAATGTAGCTTAAATAGGGTTGGTAATGAAGGTAGGATAGGATTGGGTGGGTTGGGGTAGGTTTTTAGGTTGTTTTTGGTAATTTTTGAACAATGGGGGATGGGGGTTTTAGTTTTGATTTCCACTGAAAAGTGACCGAATCATCAGTCAAGGGTTGGCCGATGTTGGTTGCATGTTTTTCCGGCATCATTGTCAGATAAAGGGTGACCGACACCGGTCAAAGTGACCAACATCGGTCAAGATGACTGATGTCGGTCACTGTAAAAAATGACTAGGGTAACACAAAGGTAGTTAGGAAAGTTAAACAAGTGAGGCAGGGGTATGGTGAAGGTTAGTGTAGGTGGAAGAGGGTAAGGCACCATGTTGCAGGTGTGTGATAGGTATGTAGGTGAAATGGTCTAGGGAATTGGGTAAGTATGAAAATGGAGACAATAGGTTTTTAGGTGAATTAGGTAAAGGGGTAGGTATTAGAAACTAGGTGAGGGGTAGGTATGAGTGATGGTTTTAGGTATGATTTGGTAAAAAAATGGCTAAGTATGAGGTCAGTTGAGGTTGTAAGGAATAGGTAATTTGAGAGGGTCGCAACTTGACAATGTTGTTTTGGATGATGCAGGCGAGAGATCAGCTGAGGATGAGAGACAGAGTACCACCCCTACTAGTACAGATGTGGCCTGAGCATGACAACTGAGGAGTGGGAGCACCTAGTGGATGTGGGACTCAGTTTGATCAGGCACTATAGATGTATAGGCTTGAGATCATAGCTTGATGGTCACTCTCATCAATAGATGGGACTCAGTGACAATACATTTCATTTACCATTGGGCAAGATGATTGTCACATTAGAGGACATGTATAGGATCCTTTGGCTTCCTATTATAGGTAAGCAAGTGTATTCAATTTCATCAGACGTATTAGTGGAGCTGATAGTGGTATTATTTGGTGAGGTGATGGGACTTATTAAGCTATCACAGTGTGAGTCTATTTATGGGGATATATATGCGGCCTATCCACAGGAGACCAGGACTATCAGTTCTGATGATGGTGGTAGTAGGGATGTTTTTGTCTTCCATATTTTGAGGGTGGGAGATTCCCATGAGCACTGATGGGGGTGCTACATGACATGATCGAGGAGTAGGTATACTTTTCTTGGGCTCCATATTTTCTAGTCCAACTATATAGGGAGCTATGGGCATATGGTAGGTTTAGGAGGTTTTGTATGTGTTGCGTATTCTTGTTACACTACTGGGTATACAAGCACATTGTTTGTGTGCATCCAGTTGGTTTACCATGACATGATTTATTCAGGGGTGGTTTGTATAGAGTAGGATTTAGGAGATGGGTACCATTCGTGGCATAACCAAGAGTGGCGAGGGCCACATATGATGTTATATACTACAGGAGGTTGTTGGAGGGCCTATCAGTCGAAAGTGGATATCATGTGGCAGGTCATATGTTGATTATCCATCATATAGAGGATATGGCTGAGGAGTTAGAGGAGCTGCAACTACTGAGATGGATACAAGGGTGGCGTGTTGGGAGCACGAGATGATACCTACTGGACAGAGTTAGACGACAGTTTGGATTACCATAGGACGTGCCCCCACCTTCCCACAGTACCGTAGAGATGACTGTGGAGAGACCCATGTCTCCACCACGTCCATGAGTGTTCCCACAGGGTAGGAGGAGTAGGTATTAGATAGACGAATTGATGATGTGGGTGTTATTGATGGATATAAGAAATGGTGGGTGGAACAGCTACGGGTGGCACCACCGAGGCCGGGGAAGCTTGATTTAGTGATAGTAATAATGTAGAGGGATACTTTACATGGTTAGGTAGCTTTCCTACAGGCACAAATCATAGGGTTTTAGGGATAACTGGTAGGGTCATAGGCATAGATGATCACGTTGTAGGCACATGTGATGGCCCTACAGGCACATGCTCCCGCATAGGGTGGAGATGGAGATTGAGGGTAGGTAGTTGCCTTACAGGAACATGTGATGGCCATATAGGCCTAGGTAGCACCAACACAGGATCCCACATAAAGTGGAGATGGGGATGGAGGGAAAGTAGTCACCCTACATGTATAAGTGGCTAGATTACAGGGTCAATTGGCGGCTATATGCATTAAGAGAAGAAGATCTTGGAAAGCAGCTCCCTTAAACACAATCCAAACTTGCATAAATTGAAAGCACACATGCGGAAATTTAAATGCACACTTGCAGAAATGTAAACACACTTGCATAAAGGAAATCACACTTGCAGGAATAAAACACACTTGCATAAATTGAAATTTCTGAATTGGAAATAAGAAAAATTAAATGAAACACCTGCAGGTTTACAACAGACTGAATGTTACAATACAAAGAGAAGAACAACACAACAAGATGATAATTACAAGAAAAATAAATAAACACAAATTATTACAAAATAAAAACACAAATATAGAGATCCATCTTCCTTAGAATGAGTGGCCAGCTCATTCCTTGGAAGAGGATTTAAACCATGCTTCGAGATCTTAACTCAAAACTGCAGAATATTGGAGAAAAAAGAACAAATTCATTTCTTGGTAGTAAAAATTACATATCTGAGTGTGGAAGGTTGAATTTATAATTTATGCATCCAACTCCTATTTTTGAGAGATACAATCTGATCTTATCTTTATTCTAATCCTAACAACTAAGATCTCCATCTCCACAAAATATGGAGAGAGATATATTATTGGAGTCAAAGTCTTATCTCACTTATTTTAGGAAGATTTGCTCCCAAATCTTCTCCTTGATTTTTGGTAACAAGAATCATAATGATTTTATTCTCCTACATTATTGGAAGAGGTTTTTCCTCAAAAGATGATTTTGACCAAATACCTTTCCCAGATTTTCCATTTGACTTTGTTGTTTTTGATTGTGGAACTTTTGACGCTTGTCTGATACACTTTTTCCTCAGACTGCAGTTCACTAAAAGTTAGATTTCTCTTCATTGGTAAAACCTGTAGAAAATATGAATGAGGTTTTTGTTAAACACATTTCTATGAACAAAAACCTCTCTCATATTTTCCATTTGACTTTTTTGTTTCTATTTATGGAACTTTTAGTGCTCATCTGATACACTTTTCCTCATGGACTGCAGCTCACTAAAAGTTAGATTTCTCTTCATTGGTAAAACCTGTAGAAAATATGAATGAGGTTTTTGTTAAACACATTTCTATGAACAAAAAAATCTCTCATATTTTCCATTTGACTTTTCTGTTTCTGTTTATGGAACTTTTAGTGCTCATCTGATACACTTTTCCTCAGACTGCAGCTCACTGAAAGTTAGATTTCTCTTCATTGGTAAAACCTGTAGAAAATCTGAATGAGGTTTTTGTTAAACACATTTCTATGAACAAAAACCTCTCTCATATTTTCCATTGGATTCTCTAATTTTTCACAATTCCTCAAAAATTGTCATTCCATTGATGCAGGTTCTGGAGCTAACGTTGTCATTCCTTTTATGCAAGTTATAGAACTAAAGTTGTCATTCCTTTTATGTTTCTGAACTAAATTCCTTTTATGCAAGTTCCAGAACTAAATAAATGCTTTTTCCACAATTGCAAGTTCCAGAACTAAATATTCTCATTCTATACCTTTCAAATTTTTCCACTAAATTGTTAAAATATAAATATACGAATCTAAATTTGTGAGTTCTGAACTAAATGTTATTCGATTGATGCAATGAGTTCCAGAACTAAATCTGCAAGTTCCTGGAACTAAATCTTAAGTGAGTTTTGGAACTAAATATATGAGTTCTGGAACTAAATTTGTGAGTTCTGAAACTAAACCTGTGAGTTCTGGAACTAAACCTACGAGTTCTAGAACTAAATTTGTGAGTTCCAGAACTAAATCTGTGAGTTCCAGAGCTAACTTAAAACAACTATAACTTTTGCATGCGATCTCAGATTGAGATGATTCTTTTTTTGAACTTGCATAATTTTTTGAGAGGAATCTGAATATGAAATCATATTTGAGTTTAAATATACTATTCATGATCAATTCCACTTTTCCCAATACTAGCATTATCTTTCCTTTATGGCCTGCATACACAAGACTTTATGTCTTTTTTCGAATAATCAATAAGATTAGTCAACAAAATAGATAACAAAATATTTCTAAAGAATGAACAAGATATATATCCTATATTCTATCTTAAGAAAACTATAAGTTCCTAGATTACATTTAAATCCACTTTCAAAGGTAACTTGGAAGGACAAAATAATGGTAATTTATGGCCAATTTATGGCGTCATCATTGGCCCACACTTAATCTTATGCATGTCCTCATGCATTATATTATCATCTCCTCTTCTTAGAGTCTTCTCTATATTGAGATTATGCATGTATGCATTCCATATATAGTTCAAGGACAGACTCTTGTGGATCTCCTTCTGTTGTTTTTAATTTTTTCTTTCTTTTACAACAGGTTCTTGTGTGGATCTCCTTCTGTTGTTTTTTATTTTTTTTTTTTACAACAGGTTCTTGTGTGGATCTCCTTCTACTATTTTTATTTCTTTTACAACAGGTTCTTGTGTGGATCTCCTTCTGCTATTTTTGATTTTCTTTCTTTTACAGCAGGTTCTTGTGTGGATCTCCTTCTGCTATTTTTGATTTTCTTTCTTTTACAACAGGTTCTTGTGTGGATCTCCTTCTGCTATTTTTTATTTTTTTCTTTTACAACAGGTTCTTGTGTGGATCTCCTTCTGTTACTTTTTATTTTCTTTCTTTTACAGTAGGTTCTTGTGTGGATCTCCTTCTGCTGTTTTTTGATTTCCTTTCTTTTACAACAGGTTCTTGTGTGGATCTCCTTCTGTATTTTTTGATCTCCTTTCTTTTACAACAAGTTCTTGTGTGGATCTCCTTCTACTTATTTTTGATTTCTTCTTTCTTTTACAACAGGTTCTTGTGTGGATCTCCTTCTGTTGTGTCTCATATTTAAAATCAAAATGCATACCTCATGCTTCTCCTTCTCTCCCACACTTAAGCTCATGCATGTCCTCATGCATGTTGTTTATTCATGGTTCCCATAAATTAGACTCTAAAATTTTGATTGCAAAGAGGTTCACATATTTTTCATATTTGTAAGTAGGGGAGATATGAATTTTATCTTGCTTCCTTGGAGATCCTTCTTAAAAGTGGATCTAGCTGTAAAATCATAAATGTTTATTCAAGAAAGCTTAAAAATAAAATAGTAGAACAAAATTTTGATCATACCTTCTAGTTTTCTTGTCATCCTATTGTTAACATGGTCAAATTGTGCTGAGAAGAAAGCCACCAGGTGCACATAGTTGATTCTTTGAAGAAGATATGAATTTTATCTTGCCTTCCTTGGAGATCTTAAAAGTGGATCTAGCTGTTAAAAAAAAATTACAAGAAAGCTTAAAAATAAAATAGTAGAATCCTAACTTGATCATACCTCTAGTTTTCCTTGTCATTATTGTTAACATGGTCAAATTTGATTAGATATGGTCACCAATAATGCCTTTGATTGAAGAAGAGCAAGTTGGTTTTCCAATCAAAGGTTTTTTTTGTCTTTTTTTTTGCCTTTGATTGGCCAAGCAAACTAGTTTTCCAATCAAAACTTTTTTTTTTTTCCTTTGATTGGCCAGCAAGCTGGTTTTCCAATCAAAATTTTTGATTTTTTTTTTTTAATTTTTTTTTTGGAGAAATGATAGCATGAGAATGATTAGAGAAAAATTTGATCCATCATCAGACTATATTCATCAAAGTACAACTTGTGTAAAATAGGAAGCAATGTCTGAGATCTCATAAAAACCTCTTTGCATACTTGGTAACTCCAAGAAGATTTCTAAAAATTGTGTAGACAATTTCTAGGTCTTCAAAGCCCAACTTGAATTGTGCATTATCAGAATCATCACCATAGTAATATTCAAAGCCCAAACTAGTGATCTCAGGAGATGGATTGTGTTATGTATCTGTGGGTCCCTCCAAACTGCTCCTTGGTTGATACTGTTGGTGCACAAAAATCTACATGTTGGTACCAAGAACAACTTTGGAAATTCCTGTGGATGTTAGCATGAAAAAAGTGTTTGTCTTGATATTCACAATAATTGTTTCTTCATGTTATACAAGCATATACAAAAATGAAGAAATTGAAAGACATGAAAATAAATTTTTCTAATGGATATGGTTCAGGGATTGAATTTTATTATGGATGAAAAACTAATTTGGATGGGTGGATTTATTATGAGTGGGTTTTTATTTTGGCTCTAATGAAATCCTTGAATATGGATGAAGTTAATTAGAAATGCTACCACTTCATTATTACAAACTGGATAAGCCAATTTTTTACTAAGGTTATGTGTAATAAGATCACTGAGTTGTTAGTTGATACAAGGGGAAATGGTGGTGGTTATCAAGAATGGACATATGATATTTCATCAACTGGATCTACTTCCAGATTCAATATCATATTCTACCATTTCTAGATCTGAATTCTTTGTTCATACCATTATACCTTCTTGATCAAACATCACAGTCATTTTCTTATACACAGAGTTAGTTTGTGGGGAGATAAATATTTACAATCTAATATTCCTAATTGTAGAAATGAAATTTTAATCTACTTGTAGGAAATAAAAGTCTAAAGAAACTACTTACCAAATACTTCCTGTCACAGAATTTGCTAAAAGGTATTCTACTGTCACTAGAATATTCTTTTAGAGAACTCTGAATCTCCTAATAACACCGTGTCCCTAGAAACGGTGCCAAAATGATGAGGGTCATCAATCCTCACCATTAATAATGTCAATCTAGGTTGGTGTCTGAAGGTTGTATGCATTAAGAGAAGAAGATCTTGGAAAGAAGCTCCCTTAAACACAATCCAAACTTGCATAAATTGAAAGCACACATGCGGAAATTTAAATGCACACTTGCAAAAATGTAAACACACTTGCATAAAGGAAATCACACTTGCAAGGAATAAAACACACTTGCATAAATTGAAATTGCTTGAATTGGAAATAAGAAAAATTAAATGAAACACCTACAGGTTTACAACAGACTGAATGTTACAATACAAAGAGAAGAACAACACAACAAGATGATAATTACAGAAAAAGAAATAAACACAAATTATTACAAAATAAAAACACAAATATATAGATCCATCTTCCTTAGAATGAGTGGCCAACTCATTCCTTGGAAGAGGATTTAAACCATGCTTCGAGATCTTAACTCAAAACTACAAAATATTGGAGAGAAAATAACATATTCATTTCTTGGTAGTAAAAATTACATATCTAAGTGTGGAAGGTTGCATTTATAATTTATGCATCCAACCAACTCCTTATTTTGGGAGATACAATATGATCTTATCTTTATTCTAATCCTAACAACTAAGATCTCCATCTCCACAAAATATGGAGAGAGATATATTATTGGAGTCAAAGTCTTATCTCACTTATTTTAGGAAGATTTGCTCCCAAATCTTCTCCTTGCTTTTTGGTAACAAGAATCATAATGATTTTATTCTCCTACATTATTGGAAGGAGGTTTTTCCTCAAAAGATGATTTTGACCAAATACCTTTCCCGGATTTTCCATTTGACTTTGTTGTTTTTTATTGTGGAACTTTTGACGCTTGTCTGATACACTTTTTCCTCAGACTGCAGTTCACTAAAAGTTAGATTTATCTTCATTGGTAAAACCTGTAACAAATTTGAATGAGGTTTTTTTTAAACACATTTCTATGAACAAAAACCTCTCTCATATTTTCCATTTGACTTTTCTGTTTCTGTTTATGGAACTTTTAGTGCTCGTCTGATACACTTTTCCTCAGACTGCAGCTCACTAAAAGTTAGATTTCTCTTCATTGGTAAAACCTGTAGCAAATATGAATGAGGTTTTTGTTAAACACATTTCTATGAACAAAAAAATCTCAATATTTTCCATTTGACTTTTCTATTTCTGTTTATGGAACTTTTAGTGCTCGTCTGATACACTTTTTCCTCAGACTGCAGCTCACTAAAAGTTAGATTTCTCTTCATTGGTAAAACCTGTAGAAAATCTGAATGAGGTTTTTGTTAAACACATTTCTATGAACAAAAACCTCTCTCATATTTTCCATTGGATTCTATGATTTTTCACAATTTCTCAAAAACTGTCATTCCATTGATGCAGGTTCTGGAGCTAACGTTGTCATTCCTTTTATGCAAGTTCCGGAACTAAAGTTGTCATTCCTTTTATGCAAGTTCCTGGAACTAAATCTTCTTCTGAACTAAATTTGATTTTTCCATGAATTGTAAGTTTTAGAACTAAATATCATTCTATACCTGAATGCAAGTTTGTCCACTAAATGTTTTAATTGATTGAAAATTTAAAACTAAATCTGCAAGTTCCGGAACTAAATAATAAGTTCCATAGAACTAAATTGATGCAAGTTCTGGAACTAAATCTGCAAGTTCCGGAACTAAACTGTGAGTTTTGGAACTAAATCTGTGAAGTTCTGGAACTAAATATTGTGAGTTCTGGAACTAAACCTGTGAGTTCTGGAACTAAACCTGTGGGTTCCAGAACTAAATTTGCAAGTTTCGGAACTAAATCTGTGAGTTTCGGAGCTAACTTAAAACAACTATAACTTTTGCATGCAATCTCGGATTGAGATGATTCTTTTTTTGAACTTGCATAATTTTTTGAGAGGAATCTGAATATGAAATCATATTTGAGTTTAAATATATTTTTATGATCAATTCCACTTTTCCCAATACTAGCATTATCTTTCCTTTATGGCCTGCATACACAAGACTTTGCATCTTTTCCCAAATAATCAATAGGATTAGTCAAAAAATAGATAACAAAATATTTCTAAAGAATGAACAAGATATATATCCTATATTCTATCTTAAGAAAACTATAAGTTCCTAGATTACATTTAAATCCACTTTCAAAGGTAACTTGGAAGGACAAAATAATGGTAATTTATGGCTGTATTGATACACAAAAAATCCCATTATATAGTAGATTATTTTAACAAGGTGGATGATGTACTCATTTTTAATTTCCATTGTTATTGTGTATTTATGGAAACTAGTTGAATTAGGCATGATTGAGTTGAGGTCATGTAGGCATGATGGAGTCAGGTATAAGCATGGTGGAGTCATGTATAGGGATGGTGGAGTCTGGTATAGTTATGGTTTGGTCAAGTACATGCATGGTGGAGTTAGGTATAAGCATGGTTTGGTCAGGTATAGGCATGGGGGAGTTAGGTATAAGCATGGTGGAGTCTAGGTAAGTTCCAAGTTATTGATCTTATGGAAATAAAGTATTGTATGTATGTTATGGTTAAATTTCCAAGTAATTTATACCATGGAAATATAAAATGATTTAAGTAGAATATGGTCATGGTGATAAAATGGTAGGTATGTATGTGTTTATAATATCCTAATTTCCAAGTTATTGTGTAAATGTAAACTAACTAGGGTAGAATGTGAACGTAAAAGGGGGAAAATTAGTTAGGGGTAAAAGTGGCCGAGCTAACCTCCAAGGGCCCCATGCCCTCGAAGTGCTGCTTACATAGCCCTGATGAAAAGGGGCCTTAGGCCAATTTAGTTCTCCCATAAGCTAGGGAAGAATAGGATGAGGATAGATGAATGTGTTGGTAGGTTATAGGAATGATTAAGTCTAGGTCATTTCGGCATGGTTGTTGGGTATGGTGAATAGATATGGGTGATTTTAGTGGAAGAATAATTCCTATAATATAGGTGTCGAAGGTCTAGTCCTATGAAGGAGGATCAATAAGTAATAAAGAGGTGAATGGTAAGAGGAGACAAAAAAGCCACCTATTGGTAAGAACCAATACGAATCCATCATACCAAAGATTGACTGATGAACATAAAACCCTAAAGGCATTGCATGATTGACTATTCTAAGGGTGAAGAATGTTACGTGATCATGAAATGTCGCATGTGCGGCACGTCCCTTGAGTAGGTAGAAAATTAGAAAGGAAAGGTGGTGAGGTGAAAAGAGGTTGTTTTAGTGTAACCTAGTGTGAGACAACATGCCTCTTTAGCAAGATACCCAAGATCAAAATAGGTGAGTCCATGATGAAAAAGTTATATTTTTCTTTTTGATTTTGTTTTATAGATCAATCGATATGGGAATTCTATGTGGGATAAATAGAATATATCCTTGAGGTCTTTGTGAAGATGATCAATGTGGGAAGCTTCATAATATTTTTATTTTACTTTTGCAGGAATAGTCCTCTTTTTGTGATAGACTATGTATAGTATGGTTAGCTTTGTATAGCTTTCCTTCAAGGGAATAGTCTATTTATAGCAGCAAGATAGAAATATGGATGCATTTTTTTGAGGGATTCATTTTTTTGCTATAAGTTTGACTCAAGGAGTTTGAATTTAAAAAATCTCGTATATTACTTTTGAATTATTTTTTGTTTTTTGGACTTTTAGTTCATGGACAAGACTATAAAGAAGTATAGGCTTATTTTATGAAGACAAAATCATAGCAAACATAGGTTAGTTAAGAAAGAGAGGTTTTAAGTGACGAACGAACATGAGATTCCATCTTGAAAAGGATGAAAAGTATCCATGATAATCATGCCATGAGTAGAGCCATGGTACTCATTGTGAAGATAAGGATGAAAGGTGATGGGTAATCACATGATTCTTGTTTAATCATTGATCCTTAAAATATCTAAGTGGAAGGTGAATGTTTCTTTAAGGGATGAGTGTTTGATAGAAAGAAGGTAATATAGGCCTTGATTTAACAATATAATAGTAGAAGATGCAAGGCATTGAGGGGCTCAGGATTGGGTTTACCTTCGAGTGAAGTTAAATGATAAGCACCCAATCAATAGGCATGAGTAACGATATAGGGTCCAAGCCAATTAGGAGAAAACTTGCCCCGTTTATTTTTCTCTACTTTTGCTACATTTTGATTTTCCTTTAGGATGAGGTCACTGACTTGGAAGGTTTGTTCTTGGACACGTTTATCATAGGCACATTTAATACATTTTTGGTAAATTTGGAGGTGATTGAGAGAATTTAGTCAACATTCGTCTAATAACTCAAGTTGTGCCAAATGGTCCAGGTGAAAATAATCATTGTTGAGCATATCTTTGAATGATATACAAAGCAATGGAATTCGGAATTCAACTGACAAGATAACTTCTGTACCGTATACCAAAGAGAAATGTGTGGCAATAGTTGAGGTGTGAATACTAGTGTGGTAAGCCCATAAGGTGAAAGGAATTTGCGTATGCCAATCCTTTCCAGTATCATCAACTACTTTCATAAGAATTTTGTTTAAGGTTTTTTGGTTGATTCAGCTTGGCCATTTGTTTGAGGATAATCAGGTGAATAAAAACTGATTTGAATTTTGAAATCATCATAGAGTTTCCCTAGGGTTTTGTTTTTGAATTATTTTCCGTTATCAGTGATGAGGCAGTGAGGAACACCAAAACAAAAAATGATGTGATGATTGGTGAATACACATATTTTCTCATCTTTTTTAGAAATAAGAGGTATGAATTCCACCCATTTAGTGTAATATTCAGTAGCGATAATAATCCATTTATGACATTGAGAAGAATGAGGGTTGATTTCTTTGACAAGATCCAAACCCCATTAAGAGAAAGGACAAAGGTCTTGTGTGACTTATAAGGCATGAAAATGGGTGTGATGAAGATTAGCGTGTTGCTAATGATTCACATAATGTTTGGCATAGTCAAAACAATCACAGTTTAGGGTTGGCCAACAATATCCCAAGCACAGGATGCACTTAGCGATAGCTAAGCCATATAAGTGACCCCCAAAAATCCCATCGTGAGATTCCTTGATGGTGTATGGAATTTCATAACTCGTAAGGCATTGTAAGAGGATAGCATTAAACCCGCATTTATAGATCTGGAGGTAGAATTCAAACCGAAAGGTAGTAAAAAAATTACTTATACAAAAGGTCACATGGGTTAGTTTCAATGTTTCCCATAAGATTGATGTCTCGAAATAGATAGGAAAGTGATTGAAACCTTTGTATTGTGACAAATATTTTTGAGTCGGAGGGAAAAACAGGGATTTGAGAAGCAAGACGGGCCATGGTATCTACAAATTTATTGGTGGAATGTAGGGTGGTTTGAAGTTCATAACGGTCAAAGGTAGTCAAAAAAATGTTAACATGATTCTTATACTTTTGAAGTATCTTTTTACGAAATTGGTATATACCATTAACCTGGTTCACAACCAGTTGAGAGTCACCAAAGATATTAATTGATTTAATGTCTAAGGATATGGCGGTTTGAAGAGCTAACACAAGTGCTTCATATTTAGTGATATTGTTAGTAAAATCAAAATCTAGTTTGAAAGATAACAACATATGCTCACCATCAAGAGGAATAAGGATAACTCCGGAACCACCCCCACGTTGGCATTGGGAACCATTGAAGAATAAGGTCATCTGGTAAATGATATAATCCAGGGAGAGGGTAGGGATGGATTCATCAGGGAAATCAAAGTTACAGGATTGGTTTTTGGAGAGGGTGTGTCTATGAGTTGTTCAACAATTATTTGTCCTTTAAATTTTTTTTGATGGATGAATTCGAGATCTAGGTCTACAAGAAGCATGAGCCAATGTGCATCATGTTGATGTTGGTAAGGCTTAACGTACATGTAATGTAAGGGCTCAATATTGGTGACAAAAAAAGGTTTTATGGTTGAGTAGGTAATGGATAAGTTTAGTGGTGAAAAAATAAAGGATAAGAAGAGTTTTTTGGCATGAGTATATCTAGTTTTGAAGTCTAAAAGTGTATGACTTATATAATAAACCACTTGCTCCTTGTGTTTCTTATTACGATGAGAAAGAATAACACCTAGGGAATGATTAGTAACATATATCTAAAGGTAAAATGGTTGGTCATCCCTAGGGGGAATGAGCACAGGTGGTTGGAGGAGGTATTGTTTTAAGGCATCAAAGGATTTTTTCTATTCATCATCCCATTTGAAGGAGACATCCTTTTTGAGAAGATGATGAAATGGATGGCAGCAGTTGGAAAGCTGAGAAATAAAACAACGAATAGATTGAAACTTTCCTTGCAAACTACGAAGTTAGAGAAGGTTAGTAGGGGGAGGCATTTCAAGAATAGCCTTGATTTTAGTGGGATCAAATTCAATGCCATGCAAAGAAACAATAAAACTAAGGAGCTTGCCAGAGAGAACAATGAAGACACACTTCTTAGGTTAAAGGTGGACACACTATTTGATGAGACGGTCAAAGATAACCTTAAATAATGTAAGGTGTTCAGCTCAATGTTTGGATTTGACTAGGAGATCATCAACGTAATCTTCCAATATGTGATGCATAATCTCATGAAAGATATAAGTCATAGCCCGCTGATATGTAGCACCAACATTTTTAAGGCCAAAGGGAATGACACAATAATAGAAGGTGCCCCAAGGAGTAATGAAATATGTTTTGTGTTGATATTCTGGGGTGATTAATATTTGGTTATAACCTGAGAAACTATCCATGAGTGATAACATCTCATGGTTAGTGGTGAGATCAACTAGTTGGTTAATACTAGGTAGAGGAAATTTGTCTTTGGGGCAAGATAAGTTAAGGTCATGAAATTCCATGTAAATGTGGAGTCCCGCTATTGCTTTTGTGATAGGAACGATGTCAGAGATCCATTAGGGATAATAAATGGGTATGATAAAGGAAACCGAAAGAAGGCGCTAGAGTTATTCTTTGACAAAATGGGTAATGTGACGATGCGTTTTTTTAATCTTCTATTTCATAGGTTTGGCATCAAGAATGGTTATGATGTTGTGGACCACAACTTTTGGATCAATATCAAGCATATCAACGTAGGACCAAGTGAAAGTGTTGCTATGATCTTGGAGGAAAGAAGTGAAAGCTTCATGTTCAGAAACATCTAAAGATTGCAATTTTTTGAGAATGTGTCGGTCATCTTGAGTGTGAATATTGATTTTGATGGTCGATTCATTCAACATGGTTTGCATCTCAAAAGGTAATGATTGATGAATATAAGAATCTTCTACACCAAGGTAGGTGAGAATATACTCATCATCCTGAAATTGAACAACGTTAATAGAAGGTGTATCGTCATCGATCGTGTTAGGATATATGAAGGGAAGAGAAGAGGGAACCTTGTCATCTCATTGATAAGTTAGAGGTCCCAAGGAAATGGTGTTCATGATTTTTTTTAGGAGGAATGGATTCTGGATCTATAGAATCTGTAGGTGAAGGTGGTGAAGTTGGTGAATAGGGTGGGGAATGTTTATCATCCTCAATGAGTTCGACTCAGGCCTTCTTGGGAGGTGGTTTGGAAAATTGAATACCACTGCAGTATTTCTACTTACGAGTGGTCCAAGGAATGAAATTATGGTGACCTTGTTCATAGAATTCAAAGCCAAAGCCCTTCAAATCACAACAATGGAGGAAGTTGTGGGAAAAGTGGTGGTTGGTGAGAGATTAAAGATCAGAGGAAAATGGTCAAGTTTGGGAAGCTGGCTTAGATGAGTTAGTAGACAAATCAAGTCCCCCATATGTTAGGTTGGTGTAAAGGTGGGGAGGACTATAGGGAAAAACCTCGCTTATGTAGTGATCATAGCAGGGATGTTGGTGAATTTTACCATACTCTTAAGGAGTAAGGAATGTGTGAATGTTATAAAGGCAGTACTTCCCCAGAGTGAGGCATTGAAAAACACCTTCTAAAAGACCAGTAGTGGGTATGTGGGTAGCAGGAATGGATGAATCATTGGTCAGTTGAGAAGAATAAGCTATAATTGTTTGAGAATTAGACGAGTTGGCTGATGGGTCAGCTGTATAAGCTATGCCAGTAGTTGCAATAAATAAGTTTGCTATGGATGAGGTAGTGGCTGGATGAGTGGTAGTAGTGGTAGCTGCCTTTAACTGGTATAAAGACATCATTGGGTTGATAAAACATGTTA
>JAHRHJ020001556.1:0-21430 GCA_019776745.2 Taxus chinensis | reverse complement strand
TAATCATTCTAAAACTTCTAAGGAGACAAGGAAGAGGTATACCTTACAGTAACCCTGCCTAAGAGGTGATACCTAGAAAGGATCTTGTTAGACAAATCCTAACTGCCTAAATGGAGAGAGGTGAGCAATGGAGATGGTGGATAAGATGTACCATAGACCAAAGTAATTCACATAGAACACCATTTTTTTCCATTAGACACCACGCCCAAAACCTGCAATAAACATCATAGATATCACATTAGAGGTCTACAATATGTAAAGGATGGAAAAAATGCATCACCAACAGGTCGAATTGCTCAAAAGTTTGCCAAGTAAAATATTAGTGGGAAAGAGGAAAGAAATTCTCAGTATGAGCTTAGAAATGATTCAAACCTCCACATTCAACCACAGTAGAGAAAAAGAGAGAGGGTCCGAAGAAAAAATGACTACTCCTTTACAAATGAACCCATATTAAAATTTATAGAATTGAGAAGAGAGAGAGATGTATCCGAATCTACTTCTAGCCACTTGTGAGTATAATAAATAGTGAAAATGATGATATTTTACTTAGAAAAGGCTCCCTATATTGTCCCATGACTTGCAACAAGAATAATATTGTTCATTAATGTCCATATCACACAATCACTTGGATGGGAATCAAAAACGCACGCACTTACCTTCAACCAACGTGATACATGTATTCTCCACCACCTATTTTAACCTTATTGTTTTCATATCACATAACAAATTTGTGAAACATTTATGCTAATTATTATTATTTTCCCTTATTCATATTATTTCCAACTAGATTATTAAGGGTCAATTCCTTGCAACTCTTCTACAACATAAGATTAGATTTTAAAACGTTTGTAAGAGTAATTTTATATCTGTGTGTGGAAGGTAGGGGCCATACATTTTTAAAAAAGATATACTTTATTTTCATCACCATAGAACACGTAAATTATTGGTTCTTTGAGGGTTGTGTTTTTTTATACCAGTTTGACCTAGGTGTAAAATAACAATGCTGTCTTCCAGTAGAGTCCATACCCTAGAAAGCATTCCCATCATGTTGCTATTACATACCTTCATTGTTGCTACACAAATAACTTGTTAAAAGGCATTTTTTGGTAGGTTTTAATAATGTTCAGTTATCACTTAATTTGTTTTTCTTCATTTGTGTTTTTATAACCTCCTTTTAATCCGTTTATACCCATACATAAGTGGGTCTGAGTGGGTGGATCATTTGGGATTTTTACTGTTGTTGCAAACAAGGGTTTTGTGCTTTGCAATGGCCTTACATTGAAGAGGGTTTTTGGGTATTCCCCATCATGTGAAAATTCGATGCGATTACATTTTGTAACTGGGTTGGGTGGTTTTTGTCTCATTTTTAACTTGTAGTTTGGCATAAGGGGTTTGTCGGTTCCTTCTTTATTTGTTTTTGTGTTTTCTTGTTTCTAGATGTGGGCGTCAAATTCTATTCTTAACAGGTCCTTCTCTTCCTTTACCGACGGGTTATTATATAATATTTTTGATTGATTAATAAGAGAATCGTAAATATAATGAAGTTTAAAACCCCCTTTGCCATGTCGAATCTTTATTTTTAACATTGTTTACATGGTTTTTCTATTTATTGTAATGGATTGCAAGACGAAACCCTTTTTCTATGTGTAATAGTAATTCCTAGTAATAAGGGAATTTTAGCTCACCTGATTAACAATGATTCATTGTTATTCTATATCCTTCTAGGGGGGGTCTGTATGATTGCATTCAATAAATATAAATAACATCAATAAGCATTTTTAAAAAAGAACTATAAATAGTAAAATATCTAACCTTTTAATGGTATATGGCCCATGCATAGGGTTTACAACCCATATAAACATTTAGCCTGAATTCTAATTGAATCTAAAATCAAGAGAATAATGAATTTTTGGTACCTTATGACTTTCGTATTGTAAACTACAGTGGAAGGTTTACCTTTGTTTATTTATTAACATTTTTTCTTAAACAAAAATGTAAAAAAAAAAGGGGGGGTTTAAACAGTTTTTTGTGTTTTATTTGTTTTTTTTAGTTTTTGAGGTGGATTATTGCCTTTGTTTGTTTTGTTTTCCCCACCCGCCCCAAGCACCACATTTATTTAATCAGGCCCCCCCCTCCCCCCCCACCCTTTTAGTACCCCCTGCCCCCCCCCCCCCCCCCCCACGGCCCCCCCCGCCCCCAACCCTACCACTGTTTTTGTTCGCCCTCCGACCCCCCTCCCACCCCCGCCCCTGTGCCCCCCCCCTCCACCCGGCCCACAGTGTGTGGAGTTTTTGTGTGGGGTTATTTTGTGTGGTTTGGCTTTTATAAGTGGCGGTGGTGTATCCCCGCGCGTGTTGATTATGTTGCCCCCGCACACCCCCCACCCTCCCCGCGCCCAGGTCCGGCCCCGCCCCCCCGCTCAGTTCTTCACCGCAGCCCGCCCAGCCCACCCCGCATATTTTAGTAGGTGTCATTATATTGCCCCCCCCCGGACACGAGGCCCCCACACAATTGATTTTAATTGTGGTTTGGTGCCCGGGCAGTCTCGACCCCCGCGGCCCGCTGGCCTCTCCCCGCGGCGACCCCCCCGCTCCCCCCGGCCCCCAGCTAGCCAGCCCCCCCACGCCCCCCCCCGCCCGCCGCACCTACTGCGCCCCCCCCGTCACCCGCTTGAGTGTTGTTTGTCTGGTTAGAAGCGGTTTGTGTTTTGTCTTGAGTTAGAGTGGTGGGTGATAGTTCCACCCACCGTACCCCCGCCCCCCCCCCCCCCGTCGTATAAGATTTGTTTGGGTGTTTATTAGTGTGTTCCCCTCCGTCTGTTTCAGGGTGGGGCCCCCCCCCCGCCCCATCCACCCGCCACCCGTACGAAAGGTGAGTTCGCCCCAACCACCCCGCCCCCCACCCCCCCCCCCACCCCTTGCCGCCGCCAAGTAAGTTGAGGGGGTGAATTTTATAAGGTGATTCCCCGCGGCCCCCCCCCCCCCCTGCCCCCCCGCCCCACCCCCCGCCCCCCCCCCCGCATATGGCTCTAGACAAAAGATTTCCGGGCCCCCGTTCAGTGGTGTCAGTTGGTAATTGCCCGCCCCTGCAAGGGCTCCCCGCCCCGGAGCGCCCCCCTGTTTCGGGGGGGAACGCTTATCGCAGTAGCGGTGTCATGTAGGTAGTGGAGCATCACTTGAGCCAAAAGAGCAGAGGGTAAGAAAGGAAAGAAGAGGTCTCAGTGGGTTTTTTTTTGAGAGTTATTATGTAGGGTGAACTTGAGTGTGGTGGGTGGTTATGACGCGTTGGACTCGACGGGGAGGTTTTTTCTCTTTATATAAAAAGAAAAACACTAGATAAAAGAATTTAAATATTTTATATCTCAAGATCATAGATCAACAAATTAACGTAATAGTATTAAACTAAAAATCAACGATCTGCTAGGATATAAATGATGTAAGTGTTTGGTCATGACCCTGAGCACCAATAGCTTGCATATTTGGTGGACTTAGTCAATTCAATATCCAAGAAACAAATGTTCAAATGTATTTGTGAGCAAAGCAAACGTACAATCTAGGAAAAAGAAAACAATGTTGAAAAACTAAACTGTTGTTGATGGATTGGATTCTACACCAAGGTGTGGATTTGAGTACAATATGTATGATTCCTCTGAGAATCGTACAAGAGACATGATGAATAATATGAGTGTGATCAATTAAATAAAATGGAACACAAATAAGGATATTATTTGGTGTTATAATTGATCTGTGGAGGAAGGAAAAGGTGTGTTACATGACAAGTACTTAATTTTAAATTTTTTATTTCAAATTCCCATTGATGTCTTCAGGCTTATATAGCAATTCAGAAATTTAATCAAGAGAAAACATTACCTATGGGCGGTTGGTTTCTTCAAACCTTGAACCATATTGGATTTCCCCCATTGAGTTGGCCCCTTATAAAACGTAAATACATTCACATGAATACTACGAGTGGATCAAGAAATAAATTAAACACAAAATGGTGGATATTATTGGGTTTGTTACAATGTGAGTTATATAAAAGGTGTATACATGCAGGTATTTCATTTAAATGTTTATTCAAATTCCATGTGTTATCATCTTTCTAAAAATAAATGTTGTCCAATTGAAAAACTTGATACATGAACATAATTAAAAAAGTAAGAAAAAAATAAAATGACATAAAATATAGTTTCACTAGTATGACTAATACTGGAAGGGATCGCTTATCACTGATATAACAAATCACTTATTTTCATGCATTACTCAGCACCGTAAAACTGCAAAGGATGAAAAGTGTACATGAAAGAGAAAGCAGTGTGGTGGGTTTTGACCCGAACCTATGGATTTCTCTCTCTAATTTGTCCCCTTTAAGATCAACTTTAATCATGTGAATAATAGAGTCACAGTTTAAAATTTTCACTCATCGACCGTATAGACCCATTTTAAAGGAATAAATTATTGTGATCTTCTATGCCATCACCGATTTACTGTCGTTACTGAGCTTAAAATTGAAAAAAGCGGTGCTATAAAGTGCTCCAAGAAAGAGCAAACTATTGTAGTTGGGTTTTGAACATAAATATATTGGACTTTACCCATATTTTATTTTCCACTTTAAACAAAAATTCTTTCACAAGAATAATGGGAGTGATAGTCGAGTTGATAAACTTGGTTGGAACACATAATAAGGGATACTATGTCTGAGTTATAGTTTGATAGTGGAAAGTGTGTTACCTCCAAGTACTTAAGTTTAAATTTTTTCTTTTTTTCAATTTCCATTGATGTCTTCATCTTATCTAGCAATTCAAATTTCTCCAATCGAAACTAACACTGGGGCGGTTGGGTTTCAACCTTGAATCCTTTGGGATTTTCCCCAATTTGGAATGTTGGACCCCTATAAACGTAATTACATTCACATGATACTACGAGTGGGTCAGAGAATAAATAAAACACAAATAGTGGGATATTATTTGGTGTTACAATTTGAGTTATATAAAGTGTATTACATGCATTAATTTAATTTTTAACATTTGATTTCCAAATTCCATGTTGTTCTCATCTTTTCTTCTAATAAATAATGTTGTCCAATTGAAAAACTTTGATACATGACATAATAAAAAGTAGAAAAAAGCAATGACTAAAATATAATGTTTTCACTCGTATTACTAATTATGGAAGGGATCGATTTATCAATGATTATTAACAATCACTTATTTTCCTGCTTTACTCAATCCCCTTAACTGAAATGGGACTGGCAAGTGTTACATTAAAACGCAGTGTGGTTTGGGTTTTGACCGACCCCGGAACCTATTGGATTTTCTCCTCTCTTAATTTTTGTCTCCCACTTTAAGATCAAATTATAATCATTTAATAATGAGTTCAACACAGTTTACAATTTTTCACCTCATCGCCATGTATGCCCATTATTAAAGGGAATAAATTATTGAATGATCTTTTATGCTCACCTATTTACTGTCCTTACTTAAGCTCAAAATTGAAAGCGGTCTATAAGTGCTCCAAAGCCACTATGTATTGGGTTTTGAACATGAAATATATTGGACTTTACCCATATTTTATTTTCCCCTTTAACCAAAAATTTCTTTCACATTAATAACTGTGAGTGACATTCGAGTTTGATAATTGGAACACATATAAGGGATACTATGGTCGGCTTATCAGTTTTGAGTAGAGAAAATTTGTGCTACAGGCAAGTATTAAATTTTCACTTTTTTATTTTCCAATTTTTATTGATGTCTTTCATCTTAATTCACAAATAAAATGTCATCCATTGACAAATATGGCAATTTGTAAAACCCTAGGACCTATTTGTAGAGCTAACCTAATCGAACCATGATAAACATTTCTATATACAAGAGGGTTAAGCAATACGCTAAATAAGAATAAAATCCTAAGTGCAATAGGGATAAAATAATACTCAGCTTTTTTGATTGATACACCAAAGTTTGTGTGGGTTGGAATATCGATGACCATGAGGCGAAGATTTTTCACAATTGAACACAAATAATCTGGCAAACGTCGATAGTCGGGACTTAGGGCACCTATGTCAATACCCTCTGTTGGGTTTTCTTTGACTATGTAGGGACTGATAAGGTTATTCTCGTGTCAAAAGGGTGTCATTAACATTCATTTTGTGGTCATCTGTGTTCATTGAATGATCAGTGAAATCGTAGTTAACCTGTAAAACCCCCAAAACACATCAAATCCTGAAAAAGAAAGATGTAAATGAGTGAGTCATATTGAACCTGCCAATGGTCACCCCATGCTGAGGGGAAATTAATGACAAGGCGTGCACTACATTTCATAAATCTATGGTAGTTCTTGTGTATTGTGCAGAATCGGCCTTAGGAATCGCCTTGCGCAACTCTCCACGTGATAACATGTGTAGCTAGTTGTATCCCATGTAAGTAGATGTTGGCATGGAAAAATGAACTCCCCTTCCTATGCATGCATCTATAAAATCTATTCCCTTGCTCACTTGAATTAATTGAGATGAATGCCTCCATCTCTACAAAATTCCTTTTTGATACAAACCTTATGTGTGGTGAGTAATAGTATGCTTAATGTTTGGTCCTTTATTGTAGTCACATAACTTTAATTTATATGATTCCTTGGTTTAAATTTTGCAATTAACAACTAGAAGGCTGACGCATAAGAAAATAAGATTCCCAAAGGATAAAAGAGACCCAAAGAGGAAAGCAAGATAAAGCATGGTGGGGGGCACCTAGAAATAGGGATGCGCGCCATGCGCGTTGTCCAGACCATAACGATAAAACAATAAGTATAACTTGATGGCTGGTGTAGAAGGATAGAACAAAACATGAAACACAGATAAGGCCACAGAATAGTTTTTCAATTGTTAGTTTTATCACTTAGGAATCATATGAATAGTGGGGTATGTGATTAGGACCCTAGAAAATGTACCAAAGTGCGTATTTAGTGTCACATTTTCCCCCACTTTGTGTTTGTTTGAGTAATACTCGATCAACATAAAGTAGTTTAGAATATGCATTAACTTTGTTCCTAGTAGATTGATGGAAAACATGTCGATGAGACAAGTGAACCGTGAAAGTTATAAAATGAGCATGAGAGCTAAACTAAAAAAGAGGGAGTGCTCCCTAGGGGTGAAAGCCAAATGAGTTGTACCATGTTGTCATGTTGTTAGCTTGTGTTTGTTCTTGAGACTCCTTCTTTAAGGATGAACCCTAGAAAAATAAGAGCAAAGAGTGTCAAATTTCATGTATTGAAAAATTTATCTAACTAAGCATGTAATGTTGTGTAAAATCAATAAGAAGGAAATTGCGCCTGATCATTGAAGAGTGATCAGTAATCGAAAGTGTTTTGAACTGACTGTCGAAGAAACAAGTTTTTTGGGTGATCTCACAATCGAGAATGAGTTTTTGGGTGATCTCCTGCAGTGTGAGTTTTTACGCGATCTCATGACACGAGAGATTTATTTTGATAGAAAGGTATATTGTTATTCTCCTTCCAAGAATGCTTCTTGAATTTATAACACCATTGTAGATGGTATGACCTTGGTTTGTTTTCATGGTTTTTGAGTTTTTGATCCAATGAAATCGAAAAAAAAAGGGAATATAATGCATTCTTATTGCTGGAGTATTGTGCTTGTAACTGAAAAAATGTCGTAGACTATTGAAAATTGTACTTCTATGAAAGATTTATTGTAACTAACTCCACAGGTCATATGTGCCCAGGAAGGGTCAAAATTTTCCCCATGTGCTAGGTCTCGAATCTGGGCTTGGCGTCTGAACTAGGACCCAGTCGGGATCTGCCTTTTGTGACTAAAATATTTTTGTGTTCTTTTGTGTCAGAAATGTGTTTACCGTAATTATGAATAGTTTGTATGATATGAATGATTCCACCCATGTCATGCCCCCTTTGTTTGTCATGCGTGCAGTTGCTAGGAGAATGCTGCCCAAAAGAGAGGACCAAATGCTGATATGACTAAACTCTTGTAAGGGGAGGGGAATGTGCACATAGAAATGAAGACACAGTAACACTCATGGCTAGAAAATTGTGTTAGTATAAAAATTGACAAGCACGCCTTTTAGAATATAAGAAAAAAACATATTCATAAAATTAGACCACAAAAATTGGGTGTCAAACATGGTCATGTATGATAGTTGAGAATCAACACTTGCTTGTATGTTTAGGGAAAGGATCATTACTAGATTTTTATCTCTTTATTTGTATTGACTAGCGTTGTGCTGAGTCCTCGGAGAATCGATTGTATTGTTTTTCGATAAGATCTTGAATAAGATGTTTGAAGTTGAACATTGATCAATAAATATCACACATTGATGTAATCACATATATTATTGTCATTATAAAATGTGTCCTTTCGGTGAGCTGGTCGGATTATATGTAGAGGAGGAGCATAATAAGGTTTGATCTCAATAAATAATTGTCAATATAAGGTGGAGAGTCAATAGGAATTTTTGTAAAAATTGTACGCTTTAGAGGTTGTCATTGACTATTTTTTAAGGAGTATCAACACGTTAACCATAGCTTTTGCTTCATGGTCTTAGATTATGGTTGAAATTATATTTTCCTATAACCATTCCAGAATAATAATATTAATCATTTACTTGATTTTCCAATGGAGATAATTTTTCCTTCACATAATTTAAAAGTATGACAAAGTGATTAAAATGAAGAGAATGTCTCAAAATGACACTTTCTTCGACTGGAAGATAAAGACTTTTGACAAAAGATCTGCAATTTAAGAGTCTGCTAGTACATTGACATCTAGCTAAGTTGTTCTTATACACACCAAATAATTCCACTAGATTTCATTAGTCCTTGTTTGATTCGTTAGTTGAGCATAGGATATCTTAGAACCAATGTTGAATTGAAAAATTTGTAATAAAATCATAAGATAAATGTGTAAATGATGTTGCTATGAATGGACAAGTATATCAAAAACCAATGCTAACATCCATCTGGAGGCTTCTAGGAAAATATTTGCGAAATAAACTATGATCATCCACAATAAATCTAGACATGCACCTGAAATGCTCGGAGATGCTCTTGAGGGTCACCATGGCCTTAAAGTTGGGTAACTTAGGGGTGATGAAGTTAAGATTCAAGAGGAGTGTGTAAAGTAGAAATGGTAGGTAGGTAGGATTGTGGAAAGAGTACAATGGATTCCAAGCACGACGAAGATTCATGAGAAAGTAAGGCGAGTTGAATGTAACGAATTGCGTTGCAAGATCTTGATATAAACAAGTTAAATCTTGGAGTGTTGAAGGATGAACCAGGTTTTGCAATGAGTGTTAGGTTGAATGATCAGAGAAGCAGTAGTGGGAATGGAAGTAGGCAATATGAAGGATTTGAGTGGAGGCCATGGCAACCGAGCAGAAATCTACAAGATGTATAGAATCACATCCGAGAATTTTTAACAACCCTTAAAGTATGGAGAATATGTAGGAGATGCCTGGATTTTTTGAAAATTTTGACAAAAATTGTGCTTTTTCTGAGTTTTTTTGAGCAACATTGGTGTCCTATCATAGATTTCTCACTATCAAATGTTTACAATGCTTTTCAAGAGGACAATTTTTTTGAGACTAGAAAAGGGGTTATCAAATTCATCCATTGATTAAAAACCCTATACGGGAAGATGAGACCAACTCAAGTTGCCAAAGATACCCAAAACCCACATTGGGTAACAAGAATAGAAGAATGACTCCAAAAGAAAGGTGGAATTCTAGTGATGGGTGGACTAAATGTTATAACAAATATGGAAATTTCTGATTAAAACCCTAGGATATTTTGTAGAGTAACTGATAGAGAACAATGCTAAACAATGTTAGATATAAGAGGAAACAAACATAAGATAAATAAGAATGAAACACACGTGAAGAGGGATAAAAATGACTTAATTGATTTTATTGCAAAATCGCAGCCAGCACCCTAAATGGACTCATGTGTGAGTGGGGCATTCGGTATGTGATTGCACAAAATTAGACTTACTGTCAAGTGTGGGAATTGCGAACTTGGGTGTTACTCCAGAGAAGGTTGGTTTCATGCTTCCTTAATCTACATACAACAAGCCTAATTAGTTGCCGACAGAGCTAATATATCCTAATCTAACCATCTAAGGGGATAGGAGAGATAAAGAGATATAAAGAGTGACAAAAGAGCCTACACTAAGGGTGATATACTAGAAAAGGAAGTGGTTAATTGTGTGAATCCAAAACTGCCTGAAGTGGAGAGAGGTGAGCAAGGAGAGGGTGGACAAGGACACACCACAGACCAAAATGAATGTCACATGGAACACACTTCAAAACCATTAAGCACATCTCCAGAACCTATAATAAACATCAAGGATGCAAAATATAACCTACAATGAGGAGAGGGAGAAGAGACAAGCAAAAAATAAACCAAAGGATGGAACAGGGAGCATCAGGAAAAAACAATTTTATTGCTCCATAAGTCGCGCAGAGAGTACATAATCAATGGGTAAGAGAAGAAAGAAAATTCCATTACAAAGTCATAAGAGGAGGCCTTAGGACTATATATTCTACCCTAAAGAAGAAAGAGAGGGGGGAAGAGGAGGAAAAAACAAGAGGACTTAAGAGGAGAAAACAAGACCACCCTTAGAAACTGGCCCCTCTGTTACAATATATAGGAAGAATAAGAGAGAGAGGAGGGAAGCATTTGAACTATGCTCTGAAAAGCTTAACCCCTACCATTAATGCCCTACAAATCAACCTTACAATCTAGCAAGTCCACACTCCATGTCTGTTTGGCAAGTGAAAGAAGGGAAAGACACATTGGATCAATCAAATCCGGGTGGTTGAAGAAATCAGTCCTTATTAAGGACATGAATAATTTTTCGATTGTACCACCTAACCTTCTCAAAATTATGGTATCAGCCTTGATGGCGTTAAGGAGGTCGGACCTTTCCAAAAAGTCTTTCCCCGCGAAATCAAGTTCCAAAGAAATATATGGTTGTCTAAAGATCAGGGTCACGTGCGTTTGCACATATTTTAAAGCGTTGTCTGTACTGGGTCCACGTGGTAGCCTCACGCATCATGAAGAGTTTGGGTCCTTCCTTTCACTCTTGAAATATGCCCATGAGACAGTGACATTCGTTGTGGGCTGTTCGGGTTCCCTATTGTATTCTACTTAAGTCACCCTTTGTTGGTGCAAGGCGTTGTGTTGAGAACCTAAGTACACGTGGAGCTTCGTATTCGTGAGACTTTACTTGTAAATTTTCTCCTTAAAAGAGGCATTATACTAAACGCATGGTATTTCTACCCGGAAATTGGAATTTTTAAACAGTTTTGGAGGGCTTACCTTTCGGGCCCTGGGGGCATGTGGAAGGTTGGCACATGCTTGGAACCCTTACCGTAGATTTCTTACCTTTGAAGTTGTGTCAAGCCGACACATGGAGGCTTATGCGGACTCGTCCCCTTTGTTTAATTTGACCACATGGCAAACTAGCACTCGTTTTTAGAAAACTGCCCCTTTTGAGCAACGCCTTTGAAGGAAATTGTGTCGATGAGGCACGTGGCACCCTCGCAGCCCTTTCCTTTATACTTAATTGATTTGAGCCTTCCCCCTTTTCAGGCCTAGACCGCGGAAGGCCTGTGCTCGTCGAGTCTATGTCTTAGGTTATGCCTTTGAATTTTTGTGATGAGACCACGTGCGGCATTATTTTCTATTGGCTCTCTATACTTAGTCTTTGGGGCCGCTCTGTCTCCCTTTTTTTACCTCTGTTGGACACTAGACACGTGGAGAGTTGGCGGCATTTGAGTCTCCGCCCTTTGGACACTTACATTGGGTTGTGCCATTGAGACAGTGTGAGGATTCAGCTGATGCTCTTATACTAGTGCCAATTTTAAATGGCTGGCTCTGTCTTCTTTCTGGTCCTAGGGGACATGTGGTGATCCTTACGCTTGTTTGGGGTTCCCCTCAGAGTTGTCTTTAAAGTGCGCTGGTCAACAGTGGAACTTCAGGTTGGCTTCTACCTCATTTTGAAATTTTAAAATGTTGACTCTCTCTTTTTGGTTGAGACCGGGGACATGTGGAATCTCCGTGATCATTTGTGGATTCCCCTTTGTGATTTGGACCCTTGAAGGAG
This sequence comes from Taxus chinensis, assembly GCA_019776745.2. Classification (NCBI taxonomy): domain Eukaryota; kingdom Viridiplantae; phylum Streptophyta; class Pinopsida; order Cupressales; family Taxaceae; genus Taxus; species Taxus chinensis. Next base: position 9,307 of record JAHRHJ020001556.1, on the reverse strand, counting down.
TGTTGATGAAAAATGTGGAGGATCCGTTATCTTTTTATACTTAGCCAATTCCACGGCTGTCTCTGCCCCCGATTGGAGTCTGACCACGTGGCGATCCCACGCTCATCCATGGACCCTGTTTGGACTGTAACATTTAGAGATACGTCGTTGGGACACATGGAGGCTTCCACCTGACCCAAGACTTTTAAACTACCGGCGAGACTTTAAATTTGATCTTTGTCTATGTGGCAGACTGTCACTCATTTGGGAACCACTCTTTGGACTTGGCCCTTTGCAATGTGCCAAGACGATGTGTGGCACCTTCTGCGAATCTGTTGTTCGGCCCCGAGCTAACTCTTATGCAGAATCTGAAACTCCAAGCTTTTCCTCTAATTCTTTCTTGTGCGCCTCTGGACTATTTTGATGCTATTGGGCCTCTTCTCACCATTGGTGCTTCTTTCCTATGCGCTCTGGGGTCCCTTTATGTCGTTTATGGCCTCCTTCACCTATCTCTGCTACTCCATTATTGAGCTCTCCTTCATATTTTGATCCTTCTCTTTACTTGAGTCAAGCCACACCTACCCCTTTGATTTGGGATTAATTATAAGCTCGTGGGACAAAGCCAAACCCTCTGCTTTTTTGGTACGAGATCGTGTTTGACCAAATTTTTTGGGGGGAAAATTTGAGATAACATTGATTTTGCACTTGATTCTAAAGTATTCTGGGCTAGAAGAATGATGAACAAGAGGAGGATACTGTCATAACTGCACCCAAATTTTTTTGTAATTTCTGGATAAGTCTGAACTTGGGCGTCTGGTTTAGGTCAGGGGCACCTAGGCGCTAGAGACCTCTAGTAGGCTCATGTGATTGTGTAAATGCTTGGAAACTAATTTTTCTTGTGTCGCACCAATGTCACTAACCTTCATTTTTTTTCTCATGTGTGTCACTGAATAATCACATAGTTCACCTGTAACCTACAAAAAAAAATGTTATCCTAATAAAACCCCAAAACACATAAAATCCTAAAAATAAAAAGATATAAATGGGGAATCATAGTGACCCTGACAATCACCTGATAGAGTGAACTTACGATCAAGTGTTGCACTACATATCATAATCCATGTAGTTCTTGTGTGTGTGCAAGATGCACATGATTGCCCTTCATACCGATGACGAGAAATATCTATATATAGCAATGTAGATAGATGTTTGGATGGAAAAATGAACTTCCCCTCCTATGTGTGTATGCATAAAAATGTAGTCCCTTGTCCCTTGAAGGAAGCTATATGGAAGCCTTGATGCTCTTAGAATTCCTTTAGATGCAACCTTGGGTGATGATAGTAGATGCTTAGAGCTTGGTCCTTTATTATGGTCACATAGATTTGTATTTATCATGATTCCCTGTTTGAATTTTGTAATTGACAACTAAAAGCCCGAATCATAAGAAAAAAAGATGCCCAAAAGATAAAAGAGGCCCAAAGGATGTGAGTAAGATACAAACAGTTTGAGGGCACCTAGAGGGGATGAGGGCACTTAGGCACTAACATCCTAGTTATGCGTTGATGTCCAGAGTCAATAAAGATAAATCAATGAAGATCAAACTGGGAATTAGGATGTATAAGACCAAAAAGAAAGTAAAAAAGACAAAAAAAAAGGCCAAAGATGGATTTCAATTACTAGTTTTTCTTTCTTATGAATTATATGAATAATAGTATGTGATTAGAACCTATACATGTACCCCAAGTGCGTGATTTTGTGTCTACATTTTCCCCCAATTTTTCTTGCTGATTGAAATACTCAATAACATAAATTAGATAAGAGATGCTTATCTGATAACCATGTAGATGAATGGAAAAATCATGCCAAAGAGACACGAAAAAGCGTGGAGTGATATAAAATGAAGCGTGGAAGCTAAAGAAGAGGAAGTGACCCTTGGGGTGAAGTGTATGTGTCGTATCGTGTTATACTTTTTGTCATTGTCGCTTGATGAAGGGCTACTTCTTTTTACGTATTAAAGGACAGACCTGCAAAAGAAGAGCGAAAGTGTAGTCAAATTCATGTGTTATGAAAACTATGTAAAAGTATGTGAAAGTATGTAAAATTTTGAAAAAGTAGTAAAAAAGGAACATGCGCACCTGATCCCGTGATGAGTGAAAAGGATAGAAAGTGTGCTAAACTGTTGTAGAAGAGTTATTTTTTTTGGGTGATCTCACACCAAGAGAATTTTTTTTGGGGAAATATCACACCAAGAATGATTATTTTGGGGTGATCTCGTGCCAAGAGCAAGTTTTTTTGGGTGATCTCACGCCATGGCAAAAGAGGGTTGGGGAGAAAGGTCTAGTGTTATTCTCCGATCCTTGGATGCTTTTCAAATTTTTACACCACTGTAGATGGTGTGATCCTGCTTTGTTTCATGTTCAATCAAGTTTCGATCTAGTTCAATCTAAGCAGTAAAAGGAGATAGAATACATTTTGATTGCTAGAGGACTTGTGCCTATACTATGAAAATTGTTGTATGAAATTATGAAAACTACACTGATATGAGAAAGTAACTATAACTTCCCTTGGTTATAGGCACCTAGGAAAGGTCAAAAGTGCCCATGTTATAAAATGAAGTGTATATTTTGTATTGAGGACCCAAGTCAGATTCTGGGCCATTTATGAAACTATAGACTGTCATGTTCCTTTATTGTGCAGGCCTGTACGGAAGCTCTGGGATGTTGTATGAGGTGAGTGATTACCCAATGCATGTCTCCCTCATTTTGGGGTGTATGCGACAATCAGTAGAGGAGGATGCAGCCCAAATGAGAGGAACGGAATCTAATATGAAATTATACCCTGACAAGGGGGGGGGTAGGAGATGTGCTTGGTAAAAACCAAGTCACATGCAAATAAAGTGGAAGTAGAAAGAGTAGCTGTGTTATTGCAGATTAAGACAAATACATGTATAGAAGACAATGAAATAAATCTAGCATTAGCAAAGTAAGACAATGTAGAACCACGAAATTTATAGGTTACAAACATGGGACATACAAGAAATGAACAAACAAGACATAAGACATAGCCCAAAAATAATAGCATATAATAGAAGACAGATGGAAAATAGTATCATGCAACCATGGTGGCAAATAGTTCCTGCAAAGTGAAATATTATATAGGAAACCCCTATTAGCATGCTAGAGATATAAAGTGTATATGAATCGAAAGAGTAGTGGAGCTAGTAAGAATAGGAAATAGTAGAAAACAAAAGGGCATAACACCTGTAGTGTGTATGAGTACAAAGGTAGACGCCCCCAAGGAAGGTCAATGGGACTAGGAAGAGGTGATTGTGATCCCAAGTATCAATGTTACGTGAAAAGATCTGTAGGATGTATACATGTCACAACCCAGGTGAAGACCAATTGAACACACATGAGTATATATAGTGAAATATAATGACATACGAAGTATATATTCTGGCATGTGAAAAAAATTGTATCATGGGGAAGTATAAACAAACAAGAGTGTGCAACAAAGATATGTGATATGTTGTGAATGAGTGGAATGTAATGATATGCAATGTGAATGTGATGGCTGAGCAGTGTGCCCCCTGAGTGTATGTGTATGGATATGCATGACACATGAGGTTACATTTATAAAGTCCCCTGCAACACTTAAGAATGAACTATATTATGGAGAGTGTAGCCATCAGGAAATGGTTTGAAAACGTGCGCTAGAAAAGATTCATCATGAAGCATAGAGCATTAGTTCCAATTGCAAATGTGGTAAGGTTCATTCCAGATTTTGAGACCCCTCAACAGTTGAGTATGAACCAGGAACTAGAGTGCGTCATAGGGGTGGTATGATGTGTGAGAATAAAATGCTAGAAATATGTATCGTGAAGCACAAAGCATGAATTGTGTAGTGTGTGTGGTTAGTGACATGGATGTAGTGAGCCTTCAGATAGCCAAGCGTGCAAAGCATAGAAAAAGAGTGCGTCATAGGGGTAGTGACGATACAAGTTCACTGTATGTGATGAATGAGATAAGACTAGAATTAATCACAAGCGTGATAGTAAAAGTAAAAGACATAATAATGCTAAGACGGGGGAGAAGTAAACATGATGCCCCCCCCCGCCCCCCACCCCCCCCCCCCCAAGTGTATGATGTGTAAGAAAAATTAGAGTAATAAAACATCTAAGAGATCATCATTGTCATGGTCAAAGCTAAAATGGAGATGCATTTTAGAGACCTGGTAAGCTATAAAAATTGTATTGATCATATAAATATCCATTGTGACATAGATTATACATGCCCATTGTTAGTGTTCTTCATCTGAAAGGCGGTAATAGACATCTGGATGTGCATAATGCCTTTGAGTAGGATTTTGTGTACAACCAAGAAATGAATCATTGCTAAATAGAAACACAACCGAAAGGCACGAGGAACATGATTTCAATATGATCAGGATCCAGATGTTGTCAAGCTCAAGATTTTCCAAGAGTATGTTGGATTTCCTTTTGTGCGAGGAATGAATGCAACAAATACTAGAAAATCAAGATGGATGATGTAGAGACCATAAGTAGAAGTTTATATGAATATTTCCATGGATATGTATGAGGAGAATGTGATGGAGGGGGAGAATATTCAGTGTGAATCCTAGCCGAGTCAAGCCATCATATGTGCAAACAATGTCAGAGCAAGTGGGATCGAATGGAATGTGTGGCGCAATAAGAAGACCATTCATGAAAAAGAGTGCTTTTGAATCTGGAGAATAGAGCAGATGCAGGTTATTTCATAGAGAAGATACTGAAGTTGAAATGATGTCTTAAAGATATAGACAGACCCAAGATGTTTAAGTATCATATTGATAAATAGCTCATGAGGGGGGTGAGGTTGAATTGGATGGGACAGTGTCTAATGCACAAATAGTGAGATCTCCTTCAAGTGGAGGCAAGTTGTCAGGATAGTTTGTGGGACTTGCCGATCATCAATGGTGATGCATAATAGTAACAAAAGTTAGACTAGGTAACGCAATGGTTGGATCTATGCGACAATATTTAAATGGGTCACACATGTAACTCAGTGACTATGGATATACTCAAATCCCTGACAAATATTTTAATACACCAGTGACAATGTAGACAGGAACTATTTACATAGCGTGATTATGCCATGGCCTACAAATCAAACAAATGTATTGAACTGGGAAATTGATCAAAAAAATACAACATGAATAGTTTTTTAAGTTTGTTAAATGTGAGCATGTAAGATGATAGTGCGTATATACGGACGTGTAGAAGAATCGATACACATGGAGAAAAATGGATGTTGGGTTAATCAGAGTAGAGGAACTTTCTAAGACTTGGGCTTGAAGGAGTGAATCACTAGGTGTACAAAGATTGAGCTCAGATCCATTATGCGATTATAGTTCACTTGATACCACATGTTATGAATGTTGAGCCGATATATATAGGGGAGGATCATTTTCATAAACAAAAAATTGGGCAACAAACATATATCATGAATGGAAAAGTGAGTATTTAGTTTCTCAAAGGAGCATCTACAAATAGGTTCGGAATCCTATATGAATGTCCGGATGTGTATCCAGAATTGCAAGTATTAGCCAAGAGATAAATGAAATTATCTGTATAACCAGGGATTGGTATAGCAAGAAATCATGAATGGAGATATCTATGATGGAATGGGCATGGTACTGTCGACACTAAAATTTTCCTCCATAATTTCTATTTCATTAATGTATGTATTAGGAATAGGATGTTGTTAAGTGTAATTAGTAGAAGCGTCCGATAGAAGATAACGGCGCTGCCAGTACGACGCCACCAATAATGTTGAGTACGGTAATAGTCAAAGTACAATAGGAATGTTGTAAAAAGTAAATATTTGTCGTAAGTGGTCCGGTAATATTAAAATGTCAAAGTTTGGGAAATTAGAGAAGTAGGGTCTACATGATTAGGAATTAGAAATATTATATTGGTAATAAGGACAAGGAGTGAGGTCATAAATATTTTGTGTATTTTATTTGTAAAAAGTCTAAAAATGTGGAACCCATGTAAAATGATAAGGTTTATCTTATCTTAAAAGATAAGCTTACATGTACAGATAAGAGTTAAGGTATGGAATATGATTCGTCAGAGTGGATTTCTTATCCTATCTTAGAGATAAGATGGATAAGCCTGTAAGTTCTATAAATAGAGAAGCCACCCCCTCATTTAGTATAGAAGGAAGTAGTGAGAAATATTGTAGGAAGTGTGCGAAGGAAGCCATCAGTTAAAGGTGTGTTGAAGAAGCCATTAAGAGGTGTAATTGTAAAGTTTCTCCCATAGTCTTGTGAAAGGCAAGTGAAGTCAATAACACTTGAAGTACCTCATGGGTGAGATTGTAACAATTTCATGTTAATATTATAATTTACTTTGATATTTCAGATTTGTCATCATTCTGTCTTATCATAGTCGATGGTATTCTTGTGTTATGTTGTTGTTTTGTTTCCAGATTACATCCACCAAACTAAACGCTGTGCATTAGTAAATAATCATAGCACGAGGAGTTCCCGGTGAAGAATTATCATAGTGCCGGATTGGTGATGACATTTTGGTTCCGTTGCCGGGACCATTCCTCGTTGGTGGATTTTCTGGAGAGATATTCCCACTTAGTCAAAAATCAATTGGAGGGTAACCTTGTTTTTACTGTGCATAGTAGTTACCATGGTAAAGTCATTTTTACCGTGAATAGTAGTTACCATGGTAAATTAATTTTTGATGGGAATAGTATTTACTGCAGTAAAGTCACTTTTTACCGTGAATAGTATTTACCGCAGTAACTTCACTTTTTATCTGTGAATAGTGTTTACCACAGTAAAGTCACTTTTTTACCGCAGTAAGTCAAGTTTTACCATAGTTTACCATGGTTTACCGTGGTCATTTCTATTTTACTGTAGAAAGGTGTAAAGTCACTTTCTAGTATAGTGATTCCAATTATTTGTGCACATAAGTCTTGTTGATTGTACTTGTGGGTTGGTATTTCACGGTGGTTACTTTTGAAAATGGGAAAGATTCCTGTTTTTTCAGCTCAATCTAATGAAGATGCTTCTTCTTTCATTCAAGAGTTTAAACGATCTTGTATTTGTAATGGCCTCATAAGAAGGGAACAATGGACTGAATTTTTTCCTACCTTTTTGGATGGTTCAGCACTTAGGTGGTTTGAAACACTAGGTGATAATGTGAAAAATTCATGGGATTTATTAACTGAAAGTTTTCTTGAAGAATTTGGTGAACAACAGAAATATGCAGATCTCATGATCGATATCACAAAGCTATCCCAAGGAGAGAAGGAGAAGATAAGGGATTATCATGCTCGTGTTCTAGAGCTAAGGAGGAAGCTCGATGCCCAGATCCGGAAGGAAGGATTAGAGGATGGGTTGATGAATGGCGTGGATAATCTCCTATGTAAGCACTTCATTCTTGGGATGAAGCCAGAGATCAGACAACGAGTGAAGTATGACTGCCTAGCTACCATTGAACAAGCAAAGGAGATTGCAAGAAGGCAAGAAGAAAGCATGGAAGAGGAGCCCAAAGAAATTGTTGCTAAAGTAGAGCCTACACCAGCACCTTTGGTCCAGAATCCACAACCACTCTCGGTGAGCACAAATATTTCTCCTAGTACATCTACTGAGTATGAAGATCTGCTCAAAAAGATGGGTCAGTTAACTATTAATCTTCTTCAAGGAAAGGAATTTAGTTCTCAGGGAGGAGATAGAGGTCCAAAAAGAAATATTTCTGAAGTTGTTTGTTATGGTTGTTATAAAAAGGGTCATTATAAGTATAATTGTCTAGATAGAGCTTCTACATCTGGTACAAAAGATAATGATAAAGGAAAAGCACCTGTGAATTCTTTTGATGTAGTAGATAAGAGCAGAAATAATGAAGTAGATGTGTTTGTAACAAAAAGAAAGAAAGAAAAAGATAATCAAGATGGAAATGATCCTAAGAAGATGAAAGGAGAAACTAGTAAGAAACATAGGAGAAGAAAGTTGGGTGTGCAGGATTTTCTGATTTCACAGGGGCAAGGACCATACTCCATCTTGGAAGATCTGTCCAAAAGGCCTGCAAATATTACATATGGTCAACTCTTGGCTATGTCTTCTGAGAAGAGGCGGGAGCTGCGAAGTGGACTCAATGCTCGACGAATAAAGGAGGTTGAGGTCCCTGTTTTGGAGGCAGAGGCGGATCCCTATGCTCCACAAGCTGAGGTATTATGTAATGGTATTTCAATTCATGATGTCTTAGTTGATGGAGGTGCTGCAGTTAATGTAATGACCGAGTCTGTAATGAATATGTTGGGTTTAAAAATTGATCGCCCTTCAACACTTATGTTAAGGTCATTAAATAAGGGAAAAACTAAACCAGAAGGTGTAGTTTCAAATGTGGCAATATCTGTTATGGGTGTTGTATGTGTGGTAGAATTTCAGGTGATGAAAAATGGTACTGTTGTGTACCCAATGCTGCTGGGAAGACCATGGATAAGGAGAGTTCATGCAAGAAACTACTGGAATGAAGGTTTCATGACACTTGGACGTGGTAGAGAGAGGGTGAAGATAAACGTGATCCCTCGGCATCATAAGGCAGAACCTGTGGATTCAAGTGATGAAACTGATGATTGGACATCCTCTGATTACTCTAGTACCAGTGAAGTGGACACTGAAGATGAAGAAAGTGAGGTGGATGTTTCAGTCATGGATATCCTTCTAGTCACACCAACTCATGACCCCATAAAATTATCTGAAGAAGAAATTGATGATCGTCTCCAACAAATAAAGATTGGTGATGCTGTGATGGAGAGTGAGAAGGAATCCTACCTCCAACTCTTTCGAAGGTACATACACCTATTAAATTTTGATTACAAGGAACTCCGTCAAGTAAGTTGGGTAGAACATTCTATTGAGCTGGTAGATGGTGCTAAGCCCATAAAGCAAATGCCATATAGAATGAATCCTAATTTTTCCAAGACTGTAAAAGAAGAAATAGATAAGTTGCTTGATGTAGGATTCATATTTGCTGTGGAGAATTCAGAATGGGTTTCTCCCATTATGATCTCAATAAAAAAGAATGGGAAGCTACACATTTGTGTTGATTATAGGAAGCTCAATAAGGCAACAAAGAAGGATCATTACCCTCTTCTATTCTCAGATCAAAGCTTGGATAAAGTAGTTGGCTAGGAGTGCTATAGTTTTGCTGATGGATATAGCGGACACAACCAAGTTCGTATAGCAGAGAAAGATCAGATGAAGACCATGTTCACCACTCCTTGGGGAACGTTTTCTTATAGAGTTA
>JAHRHJ020001555.1:0-21452 GCA_019776745.2 Taxus chinensis | reverse complement strand
ATGGGAGAGTTTTTGGGTAACAAAGCTCTGTCAAAGTGAACTGTCATCACCTCTCCTAGTGTGCATTTTGCCTCTGTATTTCACACATTTGGAGATTACTCTCCCACCCTCCTTTTCTGGTGTATCACCGCTTTAGTGTAGGCTTTCATTTTATGCATTCTCTCTCTCTGGTCCCTTGGAATTTTAGGTTAGAATAGCTAGTTTCTCCTGCATTAGAGTAGATTGTGGCAGGTAGTTTAGGAGCAAGAACCAGCTTTCTCTGGAGGTCTATCTCAAGTAGCAAGTCCCACAACTTGGAGATAGTACCCATGTTATCCAATCACACTGGATGCTTAGAGTGATCAAACTAGAAATCTGATCAACATCCAGGGGTGCTGTGATTCGGTGATAACAGTTCTGGCACGCCCGGTGGGACTAGAGGTCTTTAATTTCATTGCAACAAGATTGATGTGCACTTGTTGTAAGTTCTAGCTTTGAAGGAGCTTTAAAATCGCACATCTGGCGACTCCAAAAGAGGCATAATCTGCTGGTTTCTGTAGTCCAAGCCTGGCAAATTTATGAGAAGAATACAGACCAGGTCAAGAACTAGGGAGGAAGGATTGTTTGTTTATCTGCATCTATCTCCAGGCAGAGAAAGAAGGGGAAGAAGAGCTCAAAGATCTGCGTCTCCACCTAATAGAACTTTGTCTACACCTCCACCTGGTAGACCTTTTCTCGCATCAACAAGGGTTCTCAGGCCAATCAGAATGGCGCAACCACTAAATCCCTTCGTCAATTTCACTGGCAGCAGCCCACTTGCCCTCAATGCACAGAATCCAGTTCCAATTGCAGCATTGAAGAACATTCCATTTTTCACTGGAGAAAATCATACCACTCCTGGTGATCATGTCAAAGACATTGCTAATGTCTGTGCAATCCATGAGATAAATGAAATGGATGTGGCTGTCAAACTGCTGGCATCATCATTCAAAGGGAAGGCATTACAATGGTTCAGAAGCCTTGAAGCTGGTTCTATCACAAATTGGAATCAGTTGTGCATAGTTCTCCATGAGCAGTTTGGAGAGAAGGGAGACAACTTGTCTCTTCTAGAACAATTGACAACTATCAAGAGAGCTCCCAATGAGCAGCTGACTGACTTCAACTTCAGATTTCAAAGGTCTTGGGATAGGATTCCAGTGGCAGTCAGGCCAACAGCAGAAGGTGCTTTTCTATACTATCTTAAAGCTTTGAATTCTGATATTTCTATGTTAATTCAATCTATGGGAGGCACAACCTTACCTGCTTCTTATAGCATTGCCATTAGGGCTGAAAACTGTCTTATTCAAGCTGGTAAGCTAGCTCCCAGGCCCCCAATGCCATTATACCCAAGTTTGGAGAGCCCAAATACTAGTCAAGCACCTGTCTTAGCTCCTATTCCCACTCCTAGAAATCAAAGTTCAAATGAAGCTTCCACTTCATCTCCAAATGCCCCAAATGAGCTTCAAGAAGTTATGAAACAATTGCAAAATTTAGGTAATGAGCTGGTCACACTCAAGAGACAGCAAGCTCAAAGTTTTAGACCTTCCTATCAGCCTCAAGCTCAACCAAATAGGCAACCATACCAACCTCAAAGACCACCCAATCCAGCTGCAAATCAGAATCAAGCAAGGCCTCCTGCCAACAGACCATTTCAGCCCTACAACCCCAATGTTGCATCTGCATCCAGAGCTTTGGTGCCAGTCCAAAATAACATGGCCCAAGAGTATGATTGGTGTTTCCCGTGCAGTCAGCCACATAACCAATCAATGTGCTTTAACGGTGCATTAAATCAGGCTCTAATGGTGCAAACCATTGGTGGGTCGCAAGAGTCCAGCCACGAAGGAGATCAGCAACAGGAAGCATCTCAGCAAGGAACATCTCCGAACGAAACTACTCTTGTCAATTGGCAGGCTGAAGATTTCTGTGGTATGAATCAAATACCCTCTCAAAGTGTTGCAGCCAACACAAGGTCAAAGAGGAGAAATTTGGGTGAAGAGCAGCCATTGGCTTCAAGTAATCCACAACCTTCTACCACTCCACAAGCCGCTGGCAAACAAACTGTAGCTCCAAACATGCAAGGAGCATCCAAACCAGCTCCTAAACCTACTCAAATGCCAGCTACTGCTGCCCATATGCAAGGAATGAATGCGCAGGCCAAGGGACAGCAGAGGGATACTTCATCTCCATTCAACATCATTGACCAGATGAAGAAGACAAATGTCAACATATCAATGTGGCAATCACTATCCATCCCAGGCCAAAGAGATTTGCTACAAGCTGCCATGAAGGACTGGTCAACTTCAAATCAACAGGTCCAAATGCAAGAGGAGGTACTCACAAATGCTGCCCAGCCTGAAGGAAATCATGGAGGACAGCAAGGTAAAATGTTGAAGCCCCCTCCATTTTATGTTTCATTGATCATAGGAGATAAGCTGGTGCATAATTGCATGATTGACTCTGGGGCAAGTAGTTCAGTAATGCCAAAACAGATAGCTGACCAGTTAGGGCTTCAATATGAAGTCGTCTCCAAGGGTGTAGTCCAATTAGACGGGACAGCAGTGACAACGGTTGGAGTAATCAAAGGTTTGAGCCTCACACTGCACGCATGTCCCAATGTAGTAGTGTTGCAAGATGTGTCGGTCATAGACCTACCACCACTCTTTGCATTATGCTTATCAAGAGACTTCACTGCTAAAATTGGAGGCTATCTTTCGGCGGATTGGTCACACATGCTGTTCAGAACAAGGTATGGAACTAAGGCTACAATCAGGTCTGAACCTATTGCAAACTTCCACATTGAGCCTTACACTCCAAGCCAAATCAATGCCAACTGCTCAGCGTTTGATCAAGAAGACTGTCCAAGCACTGATGAAGCTGACACCAAGGTTGGAAGCATCCCAGATTTGACTCTTGATGAATGGGCAAGCAAGGTGCATGCTTTTGATCCCTATCAAGAAATAGAAGAATCTGAGCTGGGAGTCTATTGTTTACATGAAGAGAATCAACCTCTTCCCAGCATCACCAAGCCAGATCATAAGGACAAGAATGAAGTATGGCAATTGTTCTTTGATGGGTCAAGGAGCAGACAAGGTGCAGGAGGAGGAGCTATGCTCATTTCACCGCAAGGTATAAGGTATTACTCAGCCTTCCGTTTCCAGTTTTCCTGTTCAAACAACACAGCTGAGTATGAAGCCTTAATTCATGGACTGCACTGGGCAAAGAAGAAAGGCATCAGAAATTTACAAGTGTTTGGTGATAGTGAGCTGATCATAAACCAAGTCAAAGGAAAAAATGCTGCCAAGAATGATCTGTTGAAGAACTACAAAAATCGGGTATGGGATCTTATTGAAGATTTTGAAGCTTTTAGCATCATTTCCATCCCAAGAAAAAAGAATGAAGCTGCTGACAGACTGGCAGCAATTGGGGCTGCGTTTGATGTTGTAGAAAGTATCAAAAGTGAGAAAACTCAGCCTCATATCAAAGTGGTTGTGAGACCAGCTGTTCCGGATAACAACACAAGTTGGCAAGTCTTCGAGAATGATCAGCAAATTGTTAATTTCCTACAAGAAGAAGCTGAGTTCTCCATGAGAAATCAAGACAAGCTGGAGCAGCAGTATGGCGACCAAGTGGTGCAGCTGAGGACTAACAAACTGCCAAAAGGCCTCATAACGCTGGAGTCAATCTTCAACCCGAATGATCAGTTCCGGAAGGAGAAAGCGAACATTCAAGTAAAGGGTGAAGATTCAGAGCCTATTTCAGTGGAAGAAGGCAAGACATTACAAATTGGCAAAGTAAGTACTCCACAAGAGAAATCTGATTTTGTTCAGCTTTGTCAAGAATTCCCAGATGTCTTTGCTTGGACTTACAAAGATTTAAGAGGTTTCAACCCAAATTTGGCACAACATACTATTGAGTTGGATCCGGAATCCAAGCCTGTTAGGCAAAAGCAAAGGCCAGTGAATCCTCATATCGAGCCTCTCATGAGAAAAGAGTTAGGCAAGCTCATTGAGGCCAGTATCATCTTTCCCATCAAACACTCAAGTTGGGTTGCAAACTTGGTGCCGGTAAGAAAGAGAAACGGAGAAATAAGATTGTGTGTGGACTTTCGTGATCTAAATAGAGCATCACTCAAAGATCATTATCCGCTCCCATCAATGGAACAAATATTGCAGGTTGTAGCTGGTTCAGAAAGGTTTTCATTGCTAGATGGATATTCAGGCTATAATCAGATACTAGTAAAAGAAGAAGATCAATTCAAGACAGCCTTCACTACAAAATGGGGCACGTATGCTTACAAGAAGATGCCATTTGGACTGTCAAATGCCGGAGCAACATTTCAGCGAGCTATGGATATGGCGTTCAAAGGCTTGATCAACAAGATAGTGCTGGTATACCTGGATGATATCACTGTCTTCTCAAAGAATGCAGCAGACCATCTCTTTCACCTCAGGCAAGTATTTCAGAGGTGTAGAAGGTTCGGAGTGTCATTGAATCCAAAGAAGTGTGTATTCTTGGCACACGAAGGCAAACTGTTGGGCCACATTGTCTCTAGGGAAGGGCTAACAATTGATCCTGAAAGGGTTGAAGCCATCCGAACGCTTCCATTACCACACCACAAGAAATCTCTCCAAAGCTTCTTAGGAAGGATAAACTTTGTCCGCAGATTTGTGCCTAATTTTGCCACTCTTGTGAAGCCTCTAACAATGATGTTGAAGAAGAGTCTGGCATTCAAATGGACAGCAGAAGGCAAGGAGAGTTTTGAAAGCATCAAGCATGCAATATCACAAGCTCCAACTCTTATCAACCCAGATTTCTCAAAGGACTTCATGTTGTATGCATTTGGAGGATCAGATACAATCTCAGCTATCTTGACACAGCTGAATAGAGAAGGTTCAGAGCAGCCCATTGCATTCTTCAGCCAAACCTTGGAAGATTACGAAATAAAGTATTCTTTCATCGAGAAGCATGTCCTTGCTGTTATCAGAAGCTTGAAGAAGTTCAGACACTTGGTCTCAAACAATAAAATTCAACTGCTGGTGTCTCATGCTGGCGTCAAGGACTTCCTCCTAAACAAGGATTTAAATGAGAAGAGAGCAGGTTGGATCACTCGGGCGATGGAATATGATATTGAAATCAAAGTGACCAAGCTAGTTCGTGGCAAAGGCTTGTGTGAGCAGCTCGCTTCCAAACAATCAGACGAGCCAAAAAGTGAAGAGGATGCTGTCCTGCTACTACAGAATGATCAAGAACAGCCAGCTGATGATGCATCCATCCCATGTTGGACTCAAGACCTTGTGCATTACCTCCAAACAGGTTTGTGCCCTCCAGAAGTGAGCAAAGCAAAAAGGAGATACTTCAGATTACAAGCCATTCCATATGTGCTTGTTGACGGAGTTTTGTTCAAGAAGGACATCAATGGTGTTCTATTAAGATGCATTGGAACAGGTCAAGTTGAGAAGATCCTACACGAGTTCCATGACGGGGAAGGAGGAGGCCACTTTGCTCCACGAGTAACAGCTCTAAAAATCATGAAAGCTGGTTACTATTGGCCTACTGTGTTCAATGATTGCTACTCATGGGTCAAGAAATGCAAGAGATGTGCATTCTTCACAGGGAAAGAAAGGTTAGCAGCGCTGCCCCTTCGTCCAATTTCAGTGGATCAGCCATTCATGCAATGGGGATTGGACTTCATTGGAGTCATCAATCCAAATTCAAGTCAAGGCCACAAGTGGATTCTAACAGCAACAGACTATTTCACCAAGTGGACTGAAGCAGTGGCACTCAAGGAGGCAAATGAATCTAATATCTTAGATTTCTATGAAGGGATAGTCACGAGGTTTGGTGCCCCTGCCACTATCATATCAGATAATGCATTGGCATTCCTTGGCACAAAGATCACTGAGTGGGCTGTAAAAAATTGTGTGTATCTCAGCACTTCATCAAACTATTACCCTCAAGGTAATGGCCAAGCCGAGTCTACAAACAAGAATCTACTAAGAATCATCAGGAGGACTCTTGATGAGAATCAGAGGACTTGGCACGCAAAGCTCAAATCAGCCCTATGGGCCGATAGGATCACACCCAAGAGGTCTACAGGAAGCTCTCCATACAAGCTTGTGTACGGGAAAGAAGCGGTTCTACCTATATCGCTCGAGTTGCCAGCACTGGAACTCCTGAAACAGTTGGAGCTGGCTGAGTTTGAACCTATGGAAATCAGGTATGCAGAGCTAATGGAATTAGAAGAGACAAGAGAGCATGCAGCCCAGGCAATAGAGAAGGATCAAGCCCTGATCAAGAAGAGTTTTGATAAGAAAGCCAAGGCTAGAACTTTCCAAATTGGAGATTTGGTACTGAAGTGGGATGCTGATCGTGCAAAACCAGGAAAGCACTCCAAGTTTGATGCCATCTGGAGTGGCCCATACATGATCATTGAATGCAAAGGTAGCAACGCTTTCCGACTGGCTAAGTTGGATGGTGAAGAATTGCATATTCCGGTCAATGGAATCTATCTCAAACGCTGCTACTAGAAAGAAAGATTTCTCACCCTTGTAAATATTAATTTAGATTTTCCATTCCTCTAAGTGCTTATGCACATTGTACTATTGTTAGAGTAGTTTCATTTCCCTAAGTGCTTGTGCACATGTCCTATTGCTTCTAGTATGTGCATGTTTGCAGTTCATCAAGCTCCTGAGAAAAGAATTTGCAGCCATGAGAAGATCAGCTCAACAAATGTTCAAATGGCTCAAGGACACAGGTTTTCAAATTTCAGATCAGCTGAGAGGCTATCAAACAGACTCCATGCCCAATGGATTGCTACAAGCAGCTGGTCGTTCTTCATCTAGCAGGCAGATGACCCCGCTGAGTCGCCAAAATTGTTATCCAAAATTCACCCCCAAGGTAATTTTGATAACATGCAAGCAATTATATTGATTCAGGGCGAAAAGTCATGTTTCTAGGGTCCCCTCATATTTGTCTAACTCCCCTGTCCAAGAGGAAGAGAGTAAGTTCTGAGAAAATGCAAAAAAAAAGGGTTGCAGAAGGCAAATAGGTTGATCCAGGAAAAATCGTGAAAATTGGCTAAGTCCCGCTCAAGGTCGCCTCTGGGACGTTTGGGACAGAAAAGCGCGAACCGGCCGAACCGGGCGAAATCAGCACAAACAGTCCGAAACGCAGCAGGGACAATGGGACAAAAGTACGCGGCGGGCGCGAAATTCCGGTTCGACAGAGAAAAAATCGACTAACTGCTGAGAGGGTCGCCTTTGGGACAAGCGGGACAAAAGTACGCGAACCGGCCGAACCGGGCGAAATGAGTCAAGGCAGCCCGAAAAAGTCTGGGACGCGCGGGTCCAAAAGTACGCGAACCGGGCGAACCGGCCGAAATAAGAACTTTTGTCCCGGGACAGTTGGGACAAAAAGGCGCGAACCGGCCGAACCGGGCGAATTTGTCCCAGACAGTCCAAAAGCAAATGGGACGCGCGGGCCAAAAGTACGCGAACCGGCTGGATCGGCCGAAATGGGAAATTTCAGCACCAAAACCAAATGGGACAAAGGGACGCGTGGGATGCAAAAAGCCGAAATGGCCGAAGGCAGAGGAGAAAAGTCAACGTTTGACCCGGAAACTTCAAACGGCCATAACTTTTGACTCCGAGCTCCGATTTTGATAAAATTGGACTTTCTGGAACGAGCACGACGTCCTCTACGCCATAAAAACTGGATTTCTTAATTTTAATGAGGGTAGATATATTTAATTAAAGGAAATGTGTTCGGCTCCAGTCAGTAGATGCTCTTTCCCGTCAAATGACAGAAAACGCCTGCCAGGCCCAAAATAGCTGCCTGCACTCAGAAGGCCATAACTTTTGCATTTCTCAACGAAATCGCACAAAATTGGTACCGTTGGAATCGTGGTTCCGAGCCCGATGCACAGCAATCAAGAAATTCCAGATTTGATCAGAAATTGATTGAGATTTTTAAGAAAACGTGGCCGGGTTCAGAACAGTGTTTTATTTGGTAGCTGGGAGTGCATTTAAGAGGCATGGTCATCATTCTTTCTCTGCTGCAGCACATGGGACAGTATGGGGAGCCTTTTGCAAGTAATGTATACCCATTCCACTCAATTTAATGCCTCTTACAGGTGGTTGAAGGACAGATTTCGGGATTTCCATTTTCCCTTCTCTTCTCCTTCTCATTTTTTCTATAAATTGGAGTGTTGGGCTTATTGTAAAGGGAGAGAGTTTTTGGGTAACAAAGCTCTGTCAAAATTGCTTTGTGAAGCCAGTGTGTTGCAGGCCCTTGTAGTGGACTCCTTGCATGGTGATCCAGGCCCTTATCTTGTAATAGATTGAACTGTGCATATCATGAAGCAATAAAATATCAGTTTGTGGATATATCTTCCCCTGCTGTGTTTCCTTGCATTCTTCTTGCCCCTTTAATCTTTCTACAAGTATATTGTGTCTATTTATTATGTTCTTGCAGGAATTCATTATTATTGTGTGTGCTTGGAATATTGCTGTGAATGCATTTTGCTGGATTATGGTGAACTGTCATCACCTCTTCTAGTGTGCACTTTGCCTCTGTATTTCACACATTTGGAGATTACTCTCACACCCTCCTTTTCTGGTGTATCACCGCTTTAGTGTAGGCTTTCATTTTATGCATTCTCTCTCTCTGGTCCCTTGGAATTTTAGGTTAGAATAGCTAGTTTCTCCTGCATTAGAGTAGATTGTGGCAGGTAGTTTAGGAGCAAGAACCAGCTTTCTCTGGAGGTCTATCTCAAGTAGCAAGTCCCACAACTTGGAGATAGTACCCATGTTATCCAATCACACTGGATGCTTAGAGTGATCAAACTAGAAATCTGTGATTCTCAATCAATAAAAAATTTTACGGATTCACTAAAATCAAGTGTCTCAGGAGATGTAGGTTATAATGAGATTACATCACGACTTTCTGATAAGGAAGTCGTTAAGAGGTCTTGTTGGAGTTTTTATGCAGACAAACAGAAAATAAGGGCATATTATGTAAACAGATGTTCATGTCCTTTATGTGCCCCTTTGATTTATCCTAGATTTGTGGCCTCTCAAGGCCAATTTCCAAATAATGACCAATTACCATTATACTTCATAATGATGCTACATGCTGAGGTTCACTTAAACCTAAAGGTGAACTATTTAGACATCCCTAGTTATTTGGGGCAGGGGCATGGCCGTATTAGCCAAAGGCAGGCATATAGAAAGGAGGGAGCTCCTACAATTGTTGACGCGTGGAAGCTTGTACCAAGGCCACAACCATTCTTATCAGGCTTTTGGCATGTCACAGCAGCTGTCGTTATGACTGCACAGGAGGCTGTTATCAAGGGTCTTGCTGGCATTGCTCGCGAGACCCAATTGATCTCTTCTGACCGTGTGGGTCAGTACCTTCAGAGACGCGATTCTAGCAGTGGAGGTGCTAGTAGCACCAATGATGCACGCAGCGAGGTATACGCTTGTGCATATTTGATTTCCCCAGATGACTTTGAGCTAGTTACAGATCTCGCTCAGGCACGTCAGCTAGGACGCATCATGGCTGCTGACTTGTTGCGTGCGTATGAGGTGATTGCTTAGCATTGCAGCATTCCACTATCGGGGGTTTTAGATTTTATAGAGCAGAGTGGGATTGTATCTTCTAGTCAAGGTACTACTGCCGCTGCTACAGATAGACTTCCTGTAGCTGGGATTGTCACACCTGATGTTCAGCACATTTCTGTTCCGGTGTGTGAAAATTAAACCTTTTATATAATTAAAATTTATTTTAATTGATCATTACTTTACAATTTATTAATATTAAAATTAAACATGTACTTTTGTGTTTAGGCTTTTGCTCTAGTGTGTGGAGCTTCACAGCCCACACCATCTACCCGTGTCACATACACACAGTTCTTGACTGAGCACAACATGCATCTCGATGTTCCGGGTCTGAGTCAACTTGGCTTAGTTGGTGACATATTTGCTGGTGTTGAGGTCGTGGATGACAATCCCATACATTTGGAGATGTGTTCCGCAGAGGTATAAATACATGTTTTTTAATATAATTAATATTTAATCTAAATTGAAATGTTAGAAATTAATGAACTTTATTCAAAAAACTTATTTATCAACTTCTTACATTTTATTTATTTTGTTTCACAGGGATCTACGGGACAGAGATCTACGGGTAGCGTAGATACTCCCAACATCCGCGTAGGGACAGATACTGAGGTAATCAATTGTACATATCAGTTATATAATGTATTGAATTATTTAAGAAATTGTTGTAGATTTCTGCTTATATATTTTAATATATGGTACATGCTATATATAGTTTATGACATGTATATTCCTTTTTTTTAACATGCATGGTGCAGCAGAGCGTAGTGAGGGGTCTGGCACTCATCCTAGTGCACGGAGGAGACTTCAGTGATATTTTATAGATTTCAAACATTTTAGACATACTTCTGGAGATTTTAGACATGTATATATATTCATACTCATTCTAGACATTATTATTATATTTTGATGATTATTAATATATTTTGATATATGTCTTAGACACGTGTATTTACAATTATGGATGTGAATATAAGACACCCCCCTTATGTGACAGCTGAATATATTGCTCAGTGTTCAACAATTTATTATGGAAATATATCATTTTGTTGCAATTTGCAATTCAAGATAGTACGTTCAGCAGCTCCATTCTTATTTACTGGATACATAGTTTGTGTAATTGATAACTGATCTCACTCCATCTGGTTTGTAGTATACATTGCCAATAAATGTGTAATTGAGCTCTCATTATTTTGAATAAGATGAATCATGCACTAATTGAATTGGAATTAGATACTTTAATATTATCTAGTTCTACTGGTTGCACTCTCTTTACTCTTAGGGTTTTTATCCATTTCTTTGATGTCATTTGTATTTACCAATCATGCACCTTGACTGGAGTGTTTAACTAAGATATTCAACCCAGTTGCTTATTAATATTTTTGAAATCTGAACCTGTGTGAGTTACATCGAGATGTTAACACATGAATGTATGACTCTTGTTGACTGCTTTTTATGCAAAGAGGATGGCAGTCTTCCCCAACACTCCCATACCCTTCTTATGAACATAGAATTCTAGTTTTCTATATTAAACTGGAATGTGGTCAAGAAGGTTGTTTGTACTAGCGGTAACCATTGTGTACTTGAGCAATTATTGTGAATACTAAGTTGTGATAGAATTAAAACTATAATGCAATGGGAGATGCTGGATTTTGAGGATGAGTGGTCAGTACTATTATGTTTTGGTTTACTATTGGCTGTTGTGTTTTGATGTAACTGTTGCAACTTACATATTTTGCAAACACTTGACCCGTGTGAAGAACAATTAAACATAGTACAGTTGACAAACTGTTGTTTAAATGCATTTTATTATTTAAAAGATCAAGAAAATAGGAGGGTGAACTTTACAGCAGTGAATGTAAAGGCCCTCAATATATGCAGCATGGATCCAGTCCTTGCTAATTGAGATTTGATTATAAGACCGAGTAGGATTGAAACTGGTTTGGATGTGGTACAATCTAACTCGCCTATATTTATTTTTTATCTATAGAATAGAGACATGATATGGTTGTTCATGGATGAATGATAAAGAACCACAAACAATGGGTGATTTTCTTTGTTTCTGCGAAACCCAATTTTATTTTTGGATAGAGATGTCGGGGTTTCGTGGCTGCCATCTCAATGAATGTTTGTTCAAAGTGTGATTTCTTGATAATTTATTTCCGTTCATTGTGTTACCTAGTTAAAGATGCCATTTATTGCCTGCGGTTGCGGATGATGCATGTTTGTGTTGTCCATTTCCTTTTGCCACAGAAATTTCAGTTGGTCGGGGGTAGAACAAATGATAGGTTTGGAACCACATTTCACCATGTCCTATTCGTGTCTTCTTAGTGGATGAAGAACCTAGGAAAAGAGTGTAGTTGTATGGCCTAAGAATGTCTCAAGGCTCTAGTGCAACAAATATAGAAGCTGCATGGATGATATATTTGGTCAAATCAGGTGCCTTTTGTATGCAGCCACATTTTAAATACATGTCTTTCCAAGCATCTGCAATTACATTTAAATAATAAATGCTTTTCGTATTTTTAATGGATCTTTCAAACTCCAATCACAGCTCTTGCTAGGAGATGTTGCAAAAGGTTGATAGTATGATTTTATTCATTACCGGTTCCTTTAGCATAATAATCTCTAAGGTTATTTAAACAAAGGCTACTATTGGCATTTGCAGCAATTATTCCATTCCATGAATCCAAAAAACATTTGTAGTTGTTGAATATCCATAACCTTTTCTTGAGCTCTATTTCTAACAACAGCAGGGAGAGATGTTAGTAACAATTGATGAGTCTAGCTTTACATTGGCCAATTGCATTTCCCTAATAATCTCCAAGGGATTTTCATCAAGGAAATTTTGTGCTCAGCCAAAAAACATTGCAATCCATGAGATCACTTCTCATTGTCAGTCACGACTCTTATATAAACCCAACAATAGACAAGTTGCTTCATCCACAGAGAAGCAATATAAATTATCATGCAAGACAAGTTGCTTAATCCACAGAGACGCAATTTCCCCAGTATGAAAAAAGATTTTTTTGTTCTGCTAGTGAAATGTTTGAATCATACCTCAATAAGATATGTTATATACAACATTGAATGCATGCATACAGTTATATACATACATACATACATACATATATTGATATATTCTATCATTTCTTTGTATTGTTTGACAAACATGGCAATGGTGTGAATGCACTCTCTCTCTCCACAAATTCTATTTTGGACATGATGGCACTGTATTCAAATGCGTGGAAACATTGTCTCTTCAGGATTTGTAGTTGAAAGGGAAATAACAAGTTAATGAGTTTTTGTGATTGACTTGCAATCTATACTCTAAAAGGAAAGGAAGGAATATAAAATGATATTGTTTACTGAAAAGATTTTGAAACTTCGTGTTTTCCCTTCTAGGATTCTGTTTGCTTTATTCTTGCACTAGCATATAGGAGAGCCTGCTTAGAAGGAATATCTGTTGAATGTATCTCTGCATCTTGAAAGTTAGAAGAACAGATCTTGCACTCTTTGTATAGTGATTTAACGTCTGCTGAAATAGGAAGATGCTATTGTTATGTGACTTATCATTCACCTAAAATTTTTCTCCCTAAATGGTGGATTGTCAATTGTGAACGAACTATATAGTTTTCCTGGACCTGTATCCTTGTATGATTTAAGTGACCATTGGTATATAAGGGCTGTGGGTTGGTGATTAAAGCATTAAAAACGTGCATTGGTGTATCAACGTCTGTGTCTTTTGTACAACAAGTTAAACTTACACTAGAATAAGTTAATACTATCTAATTCGGGACCACTGTTATGGTCTGTACAATACGTTCGAAGTATTGGAAAAGCACAGTTATTCAATATACTCCTACTATTATGACTGATCCATGATTTTAAGAAAGTGGTGAATGACTAATCATAAACACCTATAATTGAAGTGGAAGAAAGAAATGTTTTAAGGGTGAAATTTTGTATATCTCTGTATTTAGCAGATAGTTATGTCATTTGGAAGTTTTTGCCACTCTGTAGGAGTCATATTAGAGTTTTGAGGTCTTCCTTTCTAACCCTTCTTCATTGAGTCTGAGAAAAGGAATGCTTTCTTATTTACTATGTTCAGAGCCTGATCTACTTATCATAATGGTATTTTATATGCTTATAAGAACAAGACTTGGGCTGCTAGAACCTTCTTCACTAACAGAACTGAACTACCTTTGAAATTTATATTAAACAGAATGTTAAGTCTAGAATTTTTGTACTTGAAGCATTGTAAATAGGCATTGTTGTTCAATGATTTGTGATCTGAAATGAAATCTAAATTGGGCTTCTTTACTGTCCTGAAGAATGTAGATCTTAAGCTGTATTGTGGATATCAAGAACCTTCGAATTTATAACCTCGAGTCTTTTTCCTTTTTAATGTTATGAGAACCCAGTAATGGCCTGAACAGACTATTGGTTGTAACAAATATCTAGAGGTCTGATATCTCCTGATTTGAATTCTCTGTAAAATGTATTTTGATATAGCTCAAAGTTACTATGTTTATGTGATCTACCTTCCTTCAGGAAATTTCGGACATGGGTGCATATTATCATGAACTCTAAATTGACTATTTGGCATTTCAATCTTGATATGAAAACATGATGCCATTGAGGACACTTCTATACGAAACAAACTCATAGGATAGACACTATAGTATATCTGTTTCTCTAGCTTGACAAAATCTGAGTTGGCCTTTTCAGATACATTTGATGGAGGACTGAAGGGACTTAACCCTCCTTTAGTCTTACTAGGTGAACAAGAGCAACACAGAATTATGAACAGCTTAATAAGAGTTGAGATCTTTTCTTACAAAGTGGCAGAATTATGAGCAACTTAATAAGAGTTGAGATCTTTTCTTACAAAGTGGCAGAATTATGAGCAACTTAATAAGAGTTGAGATCTATTCTTACAAAGTGGTATAAGACATGAACATGCGAACCTGGAACCACAGTCAGTTTACTTATGAAAGTAACTCCATTCTTTTCTGATTTATTATCGATAGCAGGAAGTTTAGGGTTAAAGACCTTAACCTCAGAGATCTGAAATACCAGGTCCTATTACTGAGAGGTCATAAAACCTAGTAAGAAATATGATGTAGAGAATTGACTTTTCCTTTGGACAGGTTTTGACCCTGTAACCTTAACTATGGTCTATGTTCTTGAGACGGTCTACAGAGCCCTTTTGAAGAAATATCATAAAGCTATGATTTTGGTTTGCTCCATCTTAGACTATATCCTTTGATTGGCCTGTCAGAGTAAGTGCTTTGGGGAAGAAACACTAACTGTATGGTGCATGAAAAATAGCTTTGTTTTCACTTGTACAAGTATCCATTTAAAATCACAGAGATTGTGGGGCTTTTTATGTCATACTTCGTTACAGGGGTTAGACATCTGCAGATCTATCTGAAGATGAAATCAAGATCAAATCCACGTCTCATGTGAAAAAAAATTGTGTGGTAAGAAGATTTATTTCAGACTGATGGGATATTTGAACATCTGGCTACAGGGTTTGTAAATAAGTAAACACTCCCAGATACTGCTCATTGTTAGTGATTGAATAGGGAGAAATTGAATTAGTAAATGGATGTGTTTTCTTAAGACTCTCCTTAAGCATTCACAACAATGTTGAGGCCTTGGAAGACACATCAACTGATCTAATATTGCTCATTCAACATTGGGCATGAGTAAATATTAGCATAGATCTAATTTGGGTATCAGGAATTATCTCAAGACATGATTTGGGCACATGAAGGGTAGACAACTTGCATCATGCTTACTCATAGTGTAGAATAACTGGATCTCAGGGGTTGGCTGTGTGGGAACTCATAGAAATCTAGATAGTCATTGAGAATAAGAGGATGTGGCTGTATTCAGTCATTTCAAGGCAGTCTCAAACAGCAACATAACCAAGTCCTTAACAGACTTGTCCCCTTTATCAGCATCATTCCTCTTGCGGAGCTCTTCCATGATAGCATTCTCGGGATTGATCTCCATGGTCTTCTTGCTTGACATGTAACCAGCCATGCTGCTGTCCCTCAGTGCTTGTGCCTTCATGATACGCTCCATGTTGGCAGTCCACCCATATTCACCAGTAACCAAGCAACAAGGCGAGTCCACCACCCTGTCAGATACCACAACCTTCTCCACCCGGTCACCCAATATCTCTTCATATCCCTTCTTCTTCAGTCTTTCTAAAAATGGTGAGTTCTCCACAGCTTTTTTGCTCTCCCCAGCTTTTTTTGCTCTCCCCAGTAATATAATATATATCCTTCTGCCCCTCCATGCGGGTGACATAATCTTTAAGGCTGGTCATTTCATCGCCACTTAAATGTCTTCATGCACACCCAGCTTAATGTTCTTGGCGAAGGACTCATAAAACTTGCTATAATCCTCTTTATTCTCTGCTATTTCAGTAAACAGTTCCATGCATTTCTTAACCAAGTTCTTCCTTATAACCTTCAAAATCTTGTTCTGCTGCAATGTTTCCCTAGATATATTCAGAGGCAGATCCTCTGAATCTACAACACCCTTCACAAAACTCAGATACTCTGGAATAAGCTCTTCACAGTTGTCCATGATAAATACCCTTCTCACATACAGCTTAATGTTGTTGAGCTTTTTCCTTGTATCAAAGAGGTCGAAGGGTGCCCTCTTGGGCACGAAGAGTATGGCCTTGAATTCAAGCTGGCCTTCTATAGAAAAATGTTTCACAGCCAAGTGCTCTTCCCAGTTATTTGTGAGGGACTTGTAAAATGCTGAATATTCATCCTTTGTGATGTCCTCCGGCTTCCGCATCCAGATGGGTTTCTGCTTGTTAACCATATACTTCTCTGCAGACTTTCCTATTTATTAGACGGTTTGCAAATACTGTAAATGCTTGTAGCCTCGCTTTGAAGGAAACAAGGTATGATTGTGGCTAAATGTGTCCATACTTGTGCTCGCCAAAGAACAGGGGGCAAAAAGTTTATGGAAAGAAAAAAATAGAGGGCTATAATAATTTGGAGAACTCTCAAATGATGGAAATGACAAAAATAAATCATGTCATAAAGCAACTAAATTGACCTGCATTTTAGGATGTTATTCAGAAGGATCATGACTGTTGTAGGTTAGGTATGATTTGACAAGGCATTTTCAATGAGGATGAATGTTATCCAAGCTTTATAATAATTGCAAACTCAGAGCAGTTGAATGTGGCAGGTAAGAGCTAGAGTGATGTTTCTTGTACCACTGATTATTTAAATGAGTCGTTAAGTTTGAATGCATGTTGATGATATACAAGCATGTATAAAGTTTGAAGAGGAAATACCAAGCTTTGAGGATAATAATGCTAAAAACTTGGTCATAAATCCTGTTTCTTACCAGTTTGTGAGGTAAAGTGATTAGTATTTGATCATGAAGGAAAAATTTGTAAAGAGAAACTTGTGTAGGAGTAGTGTATTGGTTGACAAACATTAAAGGTCATGGAAAGGCCAAAGGAGGTTTTAAGAACTTAAGAGTGAAGGTAGAACAAAGCAGGCAGGTAGAACAAATTGTGGTAAAAAGTGTCAATGGTAGACTTAATAGCATCATTTACAAGACAAGGTTTGAACGCATAAATTTATGGAAAACATGAATTTCTAGTTGACAGAGAGAAAAATGTAATGTTGCAATTGATCCATAATCACAATACTTGTAAACCATAAACCATCTCAGAACAAGTAAGAATCACAAGTATTAAACAACTTTATTGTATAGTGGTCTCCATAGTCCCTTCAAGTAGAAAATACAATGCTATCTAGCTTAATAGTTTATTACCAACAAGGTTTAGTAATTTATTCCATGTCCTTCTATATAATACCAAGTGGCTCTGCTCGTTGTTCAATGACTTGTAAAAGTTTTTCATGGTCTTCTACATCTAGTCTCCATTTCTTGCGTTTACTATTTGTAGTCTTCACCTGCTGCAATTGTAACCCTGTAGCAATTATGTGATGGGTGTAATGATACACCTTTTTGTCTGGTTTGTAATCAACAAAGTGAATCCCACTTTGGAGGGCTTTCACTTGTTGTAAGTATGTTCCCTGCACTACAACTGAGCCAGTAAAAAATGTTGTCACTTCACTTGTTATTTCACATGTTAGCTTTGTTCTCTCCTCTGTGCAACGCAACAAGTAGTACTCCACTTTCTCAATATTGGCTTCTTCAGCAATGACTGCAAATACATCTCCTAGAACAAAATGCAAAGAAACATTCAATGATCGGATGTATAGTATAAATTATATATACATATATATATTTAATTATCAAATTATACTTGATCCTTTCAAATAAAACATACCTTGTTTAACCAGTCCAGATATGTGGTCATAATCAATTGAAATTAATGGCACATCTTCAAAACTATCATCATGATCTGATCCATATGTGTCATCCACAACTAAAGGAACTTGCTTCCACTCACCTACATACCCATGTTTTTGACTATTGCACTCTGAATATGATTTGTTCATGCATTCATAACAAAAACAAGAATAATCTCTTGTACAGATTGTCCAGTTATTACTATCCATAGTCATCAGAGAGTGCAAAGACCTAGAATTGGGAATCCTTTCACATCCATACTTTGTCCTCCGATCAATACCTTCATTTAATCATGCTCAAAAAATCAATAAAGTTTAAAACAAACAATAAAAATCAGAATAAAAAATTTAAAGTTAGTAACTTGTAGTTCACTTAATAAATCACATAAAGATTTACATATCTATGATTTAAATGTGCATGTACCTGTTATCTCCCAAAATACTCTGTGCGGGGTTGAAACATGTGAGGTTGAAGCCTGTGAGGTTGAAGCCTGTGAGGTTGAAACCTGAACTGCAAAATGTTTCTTACACCATTCAACAACTGTGTGGGCATCAATCAATCGATCTCCCTCATAATCAAAGCTTTGTTTCTTTAGAGCACGTTTGATGCATGCACCCGCACCATCGTGTTCTCCCTTCCCATGACCACTCTCAAAAAAACTCCATAAATGAGGAATTTTGTGATGACGATGATAACGACTGAGTGCAAAGAAAGGGCGAGAGGATTTGAATTGTGATGCGCAACCATCTGACCAAACAAAATGGTGATCTATCTGTATTCCTCGCTGATGAAGATATTGAAAGAACAAACCAAAACAATGTTGCACAAAGTGGGTGTCATGTTCTTTGTCATCACTTATATAGAAGTGATACTCCTTCTTGATCATTCGCTTCACATATGTACTTTCAACCCCATCCAAATCCAATTGTGCATGCCTATAAAATACTTGAACCATGATAGTAACCTGGTCAGTATGATAATACTGTGTTTGAATTTCTTTTTGATGAGAAAACGAGTAATTCTCAGCAAAATCAACCACGGACAATATGGAACCAATAGGGAATGTGTCCCTATTAGTCTTGAATTGTGTAGCCTGCCACTTTGAATAGTGAGAATGTTTGATGTACGGACTAATTAAACTTTGGAAACTTTGCATGAATGTAGCAATGGGGATTTCCTCTTCTACCAAATCCAACCTGGTTGCATCTTTTCCAAGCCTTGTTGAATATTTTATGTATTTGAACCTACAAAATCAATTCATAACATGGACAAATTGTCATGTATTCATTTGCAGTAAAATAAAAATCAAAATAAAATCTAACATCCAAATTTAAAAACATAAATTTATATATATCACCTCTTGCAAGCAACCAGGTTAACTGTGTCCAAATCTTCATTTGTTTTTGGCAATAATTTCAAGTCCCCACACTTGTCACAGACACCTTTGATGCAAGTCATACGATCATCAACATGATCATCAGATACGTTGCAAATAATTGAAGTTATGAATTCACTGACACGTGTAGGTGGGGCAATTTCTTCTCGTAACTTTCTATACACCTGAAAAAAACATAGATTTTGAAATACATTAATTTTAAATCACATGTCTCAAAAAACGATATTTAAACAAATTTTAAATATATAGATATAAATGAAAGCACGCCTCAAAATATATATACATTGAATCTATAAATTTTTATGTACCTGATAGTGATAATCAAACTCAACGTGATAGCGACAACAACATGTGTCAAGGACTTTATCAGCTCGCACATACCAAGGCTTCAAATTTTCAAACATTCGTTGTCCAATCTTAACATCTGGATTTTCTTCTGTAAACTTTATGTACATCTCGTGTTGAGTTATTTCAAGCCAATGTTTTATATGTTCGTCATAGTTATTGCGAGTTACCCTATGTTTTAAAACATCCCTCACATTCGGAGAAGGATGAGTCCTTTCAGTCCAAAAATCAGAAACTATCTTCACAATATTATCCTCTATTTTATCAGAACGTGGATTTCTACACATTAGTGCCCAATTTCCTTCCATAGTAGAGTCATCCAATGTCTTCCTCCTTTTTGCATACCTGCTAACCGTCTTTCTAGATAAACCCAATGCCTTGGCAAATGCGGTAACATGACGATTCTTTGTTGTATCTTCACTTACAACTGAAGTTAATATTGCTCTACGAGAAATACTCTTATCAGCAGACCTAGTTTTTGTACCCAAAGAACTTATTCCTTTAAAAACATTCCCAACAAATTCTTCTTCTACACGTTTTGAATTTTTCTGTCCAAAATCAACACCTAACAATTCTAATGTTTCCTTCATATCAACATGATTCAAGAATGTAACCAACAAATGTGCTCTAGCAACTGTAGTCAAATTAACAAATTCACCATATATTATCTCTACACTTTTTGCTGTTTTCTTTCGTGATAGTGGTTCTTGTTCGGAAAATTCTTTTAATTTTTGTAAATCCATCTTCACCAAGTGTTTCACATTCTTTTTGGGAAGTAATTCCATAACTTTTGATATCACTTCAGCATAATGTTGCGCATCATGATCTGTGTCCATAAACATACACATGGGATCCTATCAAAACCCTTGCCTTTACGCAATCTAAAAAACATAAATTATCATATTTAAACCTTAGAACTAAAAAAAAATTAGGATCTATCAAGGGTTTCTATACATATGTACCAATTTTTGCAGCGTTGTCTTTCATTTGTTGTGTCTTCTCTCTCTCTCTCTTTGTGCCCTCCTACGAACAGATCTTCTAGCATTCTTCTCTGCATTCTCTTCCTCGGTATATTTTCGTTTCTCATTCTTTGCATTTCCCATGATTCATCCACTTCAAAAAATTTCACCTGCACACTTGATACAAATCTGAATGTGTAAGAGTAAACTTGATACAAAACTATATGTGCATACATGCATGCAACTCTATTTATATACAAATCTCAGTAGAAATTATGTTATTTTTAATTTTAGTTTTCTATAACTTTAAAACAACTTTTTTAATTTAATATTACATATTTTTGGTTAAAAACAATTTAAAAAAGAACACACTTACTTTAAAACAAAAAAAAAATATGTAAAAAATTAAATTTAAAACATAAAAAGCGAACAATATTAAGTAAGTAACCTGTAAAATATTAAATTTAGAAGGGGAGACGCAATTGCGAATCATTAAAGCTAGGAGGAGACGTTTTGGCAGCGTTTTGGTGGTGCAGAGGGGGTTCGCGCGAACTAGGGTTCGTGCGAACCCTGCTGAGTG
This sequence comes from Taxus chinensis, assembly GCA_019776745.2. NCBI lineage: Eukaryota > Viridiplantae > Streptophyta > Pinopsida > Cupressales > Taxaceae > Taxus > Taxus chinensis. Next base: position 170 of record JAHRHJ020001555.1, on the reverse strand, counting down.
GCAATGACGTGGTGCCCAAATGGCACATTTTGGCTCCAAATCTTTTTGGGGACAATTGTGACCCAAAATCTGCCACTCGGATGCCACGTAACCAGGGTAAACGAAATAGTTAACTTACAAAATTTTGACACAAAATTCACATTTTTATTGGCTTTCTAAAAATGCAATTT